>JAQQSK010008877.1:0-13321 GCA_028658325.1 Potorous gilbertii
CTTTGCTTTGAATTATAAGAAAATAAGTCCATTTAATTATTTTCAAGGAAAATTGTACTTTGAAGAAGCAGAACTTAGAGCAAAACAGGTATAATGACTTACTTAAATATAATTATTACTGTAAAGGACTTTGAAATAAAGTAAGTGGATGAGTATGAAGTGTTGCCTGATGATATAGGTCATTTGATAAATAGGTTTCTCCTAGCTAAAAGTAAGAAAAGACTAGTAGATTTATCTTTTCACAGTATTATCTTATATCATTTACAACTAAAAGAAAAGAATGGCTTTCTTCATAGTAGAGAAAATTACAACACCCCCTCTTATAATATGTTTTAGCCAATTCTAGATGTCAGCAAACAGTCATAACTTCATGGAACTTAGGTGAAAACTGGGTTTATTATAATAGAAATGAACAAGCATGTGGAACCCAAAAGGTTCAAAATCAATATAGAAGTTTTTATTCTTAGAGCAGGACAAAGGGAAGAGGAGGAGGTAAAATAAATCTCCTGGAGAGGGGAAAAGTTGTAGTAAAAGTGGGAAAAGGGCAAGACCCCTCTGGAAGAGGAGGAAAACAATGACAGTCACATTCTTTTCACTTGTAAACTTCTAGACTCTGAAGATAGGAGGGTCCACTTATTTTCAAGGTTTCGTAGGAAACAAACAAGTTCTCAAACTGACTGTTGCTTGTTTTGACTCCCAAGTACATAGGGGAAGTCCAGCTTGGGATGCAAACAACACATTATGTCAACTCATGGGAGAGCTTCACCCAAAATATATTCAACATCTTTTGCATAACCAGGTCTAGTATTTCTGGAAAATATGCCAATTCAAAAAGACAAGTTCAGGGGACCTTTGAACATTCCTCAATAGTGTATTAATCGATGATAAAATTGTAGCTAAAGAGATTGTGAAGGGAATAAGGAAGTGGAAAGGAAGATAGGACTTAAAACCCTCTGAAAAGCAAGTATCCTTATGTGTGTGTGTGTGTGTGTGTGTGTGTGTGTGTGTGTGTGTATGTGTGTGTGTGAAGGGAGAGGGATGAAATTAAACCATCTGAGTAACACCACTTGCAGTCAAAAAACAATGTGCTAACTATTCCAATAAGGAAAACCAGATTGGGTGGGACAACTATTAACCAGTCAGAACTGGAATGGAATTGGGGGTTGGGGACATGATACCTTACCTGAAGTGTTAAATTCCTTGGGAAAAAAGTTGGATAATGTCTGTAGCTGTTATGGTCTTCTCCATCGCCATGTCTATACTTGGATGAAGAGGACTATGTTTGGTCTAGAGACTCATTAGGCTAGATTCCTAGAGTGAGTGGAGGGATCAATAGCAAAATGATATTGTTACTATGTTCCCCCTCCCCAGAACAAGTACTTTACAATCCCTAACCACCTTTATCCTCCACTGTTCTCTCTCTGGACTCCTTTTCCATTGTAAGGCAATGGTTAAAAGATCTCCAAAGTTAAGAGTCAGAGGGGTTTTATTCATACAAAGAACCTAGAATTAAATCCTGGGATTCTCTGACTTCCTTCAAGTTCAAGCTAAAATATCATCTTCTACAAGAAGTCTTCCCCAATTGCCCTTCATTCATTTACTTTGTTTAATATATTCATTAAATCCTGAATATATCTTGTTTGTATACAGCTATTTAAATGCTTTCTTCCCTGAGAGACTTTGAGTTCCCTGACATCAGGAACTCTCTTTATTTGATTTTTTTTATTTATTCTTTTGCTTTATCTCCCTCTTCGGTGCTATGCACAGTGCCTGCCTAGATGTCTAGAATGTTTGACTTTGAATTGCTTCCTTTTTCTTTTTCTACTAAAGACAACACATTTCTTCTCATCCTTTAAAAATTCAGCTATTGTTTCTTTCATACCATCAGATGCATAGAAAGAAGAGGAATTGACATACTTCCTATATTCACTGTTACTAATAGACCTTCACTGTCATCATTACCCAACAATCACCTCTGCTCCTTTAAAATTAGAACTATCCTCTCTACATCCTTATTATTCAAATCCAGGGATCTACAGGTCACTTTCTCATAGATTACATATGTGGTGCAGTCTTCTACAATCCAGCTCCTAATGCCTGTTCTATAACTTAGTTCCTCATCATTTTCCTGCCTCATGCCTTCAGTACCAAGTTTACTTCAGTGATGCACAAGAGTGATCAAACACTGAACTTTCACCAATCCAACCACCTTTACCTCAAGTTCTAAAATTTTTAAGGACAGTCCTACTGCTGGCTAACATTTTGATAGCTTACTTCAGATAATAATAGCTACTTGGAGGTAATTAAATGTTGTTTCCATTTTTAAAATGTGTAATTTGGATTTGTCACTAGATTAGTCTCTTTTAAGCCTAACATAGTAACTTCCCCACACAAATTTTCATGGTAAAAAACACCAACCAATGAAAAACATCACCAACCACAAGAAGTAGAAACACTCCAAAGCAGTGACTACAATTTAATCACAGAAATCTTTAGGTCCTCAATAACCAAAGAAAGCCCTATTTTTTTCTTTTGTGCTGAGATCATTAATTTTGGTCTCAATTTGTTAAATTGAGCAAGGATTCTGATTTTATACAAAATTAAGCTTATTCTTCTGAATTCATACTGTTCTGGATAAATAATAAGAGAAAGAAAGAAATAAAGTCAATCCAGTAACAAATTATCATATTTACAAGTGGAGAGTATTTTCTGTCTCCAAGCTATCCAAACAGGATATGAATCCTTACCCTATTGTTTCTGAAGGCACAGTAATATTATATTATATTGGTGTATTATGTTTTGTTTAGCCTTTCTTTAATGAATGACCATCTACTTTGTTTCAATGCTTTGTTACCTCCCAAAAGCAATGCTGTAAATCTATGTAATAACTTCATATACATGTATAGTGGTATAATGAGACATTTCTGTCTAAATCTTTTTTAGATATATGTGTGTGCATGGCATTTTTGGATAAAAAAAAGTATCTACGGCTTAATCATTTTAAAAAAGTATAACTCAAATTACTTTCTAGAGGAGTTGGGAAAAATTATAGGTGCCCCAATAGTATAAGCATACCTGTCTTTCTGAAAACCCTCTGACATTGACTTATTCCCATTTCTGAAATCTTAGCAAATATGTTGAGATAGAGGTGAAACCTGAGTCATTTTGATTCACATTTGTCTCAGTTTTTCGGTAAATAAAGTTTGCATACTTAGGAGTTTCTATAATCTATAACTAAGTAAATCACAATCTTAATTAAAGTGTTTCTCCATTGAATAGGAAAAAAATTGCAATAAACTATAGGTTCAAGGTTTAAAGTTAGATATAAGAAAGAATTCCTTATAGAATTATCAAGTGCTAAAACAGATAAATTGCAGCTGCTTTCTGAACTATCTGTTGGATATAGTTTATGTGATACATGACCTAACAGAGCTAAAGTCTTTAAATTTCTTATGTGATATATATTTAGGCATGTAACCATCTTCAATTAATAACTTTATAAGTTGGTTGTGTCTGTAAGCTTCAAATTCATGAACAATTATAAATAATTATAAAACTGCAAGCATTTTATTTAGAAGTAAAAAGCTGTGAAAGTTGTTTAAGCCATCATATTTCCAGAAAGTGGCTGCAAGTATTTAATGACTTGAAGAGTCTGATAGTAAACATAATAAAGTGAGCTTCTTTGGCAGTTGGGGAATGGAAGGGAGGTTCTGTAATAGAGAGTCTTAGTTTGGAATAACATTTAAAAAGTTCAAGACAGAAAGCTTTGATGATTTTGACTATCAAATTCAGCTCACTGATGCGGAATAGATAAGGTCAGAACAGATCACAGTTAAAAAAACTGCCTCGACCCCGAAGTTGGAGAGTTGCCTGGGACACGGAAATGTTCCGCAGCATGTCTAAGATTTCAGAAATAATGTTTCAGATAGGACTGAAACCGATAATGAATCTCTGGAAGTGAGACTATGCCTTAACAATAACCGAGAGTGCATTGAAAAAACTGGTGTACAAATCAATCCAGCGACCAGACTAACACCTACGTTTAACTGACTTTCTAAAAATTTTACACAATAGTGTCATTTTCTGCCCTCTTTGGGAGTCATTATTTTATCACTATTTTGTTTTGTTTTTTGTCTTTTGTTCTGGCAAGAGTGGTGATAAAAGTAGTGAATCCAGAACTCAAGATACTATTCGTCCAACTTGGGGAATGGCCAGTGCTGAAATTACAGCAGAGATTAGATTTAGCTCGACATCTTGAAACAATGAATTGAATAGCATTATAAGTGCCTACCAGGTGCCGGGCACTGAGGATATTAGATTTGCACTCAGAGGACTCACGACAACTCCTGGCTCTATCACTGACTTTGTAACCTTAGGAGAGCTATGTAAACTCTCATCAATAAAATAAGGAGATGAAATGGTTCCTGCTTTTCAAATAAATATATGTATATATGTGTGTATGTGTGTATGTAATATATGTATATGTGTGTATGTGTGTGTGATATGTGTATACACACATGCACACACACACACACACACATATATATATATATATATATATATATATATATATATACACACATATATATATATATTCATATGGAAGGAATACCTCAAAGGGAAAGTGACCAATCAATATAAACTAATATTTATTAACACTATTGCCAAGTATTTACAAACACATGAAAAATTGCTTCTCTAAGGAAAAGTATTATTCCAAGTGGATAAAAGTTTATGATATTAAAAATTTCTTATTTTGATATCAACTTCTAATATGCATTCATAATCTTTATATAATGTATCACTTTCTGTCACATTTTTATCAGCTGCATACGTATTTCATTGTAATAATCTGTTTATTGAGGTGGCTCAGGGAGGCTAATATATGTATATATGATTCATTTCCTTTAACCTGAATGACTTTTGAATAAAGATCTCAGAACCTTTTCGTATAGACATCAATTATTTAATAAATTAGATTGATTTTTTATACTGATTAATCATGTATTTATTAAAGTATTTTGCCTGGTATTTGTTTCTTGTGAAACAGAGAAACACACACAAAATATGTACACTGCCTTCTAAGCAATTAGCATCTAATAATTGAAGCAAAATTAAAATATATGAAAAAGGAATAAATATAAGATAATATACACAAATGATAAACTGTCTCTTGTAGAAAGTTATATGGTTATGAATCATGGGATACCATAATTCCCAAGGAATGAAGATTGGAGAGTATAAATATAGCAAATTATACGACCAATAACAAAATTCATGCAAAATGTGTCTTAAAAGATATAATCAAGGAAATATGTGATGATAAAAAATATTTGGGCCAATTATATAGTGAGAGTAAGGGATAACAAATAGACAGCTCACATACTGTATTGGATCTAGAGACCCAAAGGAAGCATCTTCATTTCCTCATCCCCATTATTCTACACATTGAGTGAACGTGGAATATTTGTGGATCAAATAATCATAAATTTAGAGGTAGCACAGTCTAATCTGTTTTACAAATAAGGCAACTAAAGCCCAGAGATTTTAAGTGACTTGTCCATGATCACACAGGTAAGTGGTAGAGCTAAGGTTTGACCTTTGACTTTAAATCTGGCACCATTATTTTAATAAATGTGGTTGTAAGGAGAATACAGAGTCATCATGCCATTGAATTATGAAAGCATAAAAACATTCTTTATAGCACTTATAAGCATAATATAAGCTTCACAAAATGGCATGATGAATGAGGGCAAGATCATTTAGAAAATGCTTTTGGGATGTTAGACATTAGTCCTTGAACAAAAATAATATAACTAAAATATTTAGCTTTTTTGATTAAATTTTGGGAGACATAAATGTTGATATACTTTATTTCTTCATTTAGATTATATGCTCTATTAGTACAAGGACTATATTGTATGCTTTTCTGTAGCCCCTATAGTAGCTAATACTTTACCCTCTACAGGGCTCAGCTAAATAGATATTGATTGAAGACACATGAAGTGTCTCTAATTCTTGTTAAATAGAAAAACTCCTTCCACATATATATATATTCAAATTAGTCATAGTGAGTACCTGAGGTTCATATTGAATTACTTGCCCAGGTTGATGAAGTAAACTAGGATTTGAACCCAAAGACCAACTCTCCATCTATGCCATAATGCCTCTGTATCATTTAAGTTGAATATAATGTACATTTGACATATTTGTTGAGCTGAATGTCATAAAGTCAAAACCATCAGAGGTTCCTTTTTTGGAACTATTGTTTTATGTTATTTTAAAAAATTATTTCTTCGATAAAACAGTTTAAAATTTCATTTGTAGGGGACAAGTGCAAAGCTGCTGAATTCAGCAAGATGAAAAATAGGTTCTTAGATCTACAAAATCAGAAATATATTACACAAGAAAATGAAAATCGACCTGAAGATGAAATAGTTCAGAAGAAGCTGCTGGTGGATCAGATATTTAAGTATTTTGACTCTGACAACAATGGACTAGTAGACAGTAATGAACTATCTCAGGTAAGAGCAAGACGTGTTTTTGTCAGTGTGTGTGCTTGTGTGTGTTTATGATTGGGACAATAGAGATATGTATAATTGTGTATATATGTGTATGAATTACATATATGTAATACATAAATATAGAGTGCATATATATTACATAGTTCCTATATAACCAAATCTATGTCTGTATTCACTTTTATAAAACCATTAAGCATATTACAGTTTTGTCAATATGGTTAATCATATGATTATTGACTAGGTTCATTATAGTTTTAATATTAAATATGTCTTTCACATTATTTAAAAGTTGGTTATCCAAATATAGCATCAAAGATAAATAATTGTTTTAATATCTGAGTATCTAGGGCATCCAATTCTCCAAATATTCTTAATTTTTTGATTCATTAAAGAAGCATGTATTCTAAGCTTTTACGTTGTTATATGAGGGATGTGCAATGATGAGAGGGTGAGGAGAGAATAATATGAATTTTGTCTAGAAATATAGGTTGGGATCAAATTGTGAAATATTTAGTAAAATAGTTGTTGTTGTTACCAAAATCAGGGGAACCATTTAGGAGTCTAACTGCCCAGTCCAGTTCTGAAGTGGGGGCAGACTAAGCAAAAGTAACAGTGGGAATGAGAAGAAAGAATTCAAGAAACATTATATAGGAAGAGTATATAAAATTTATATATAAAATATATAAAATTTGGAATAATTCAAGATGACTCTGAGGTTACTAATAGGGCTAGGATAATAGTGGTACCTGAAACCTACCTCCATCCCCCAAAAAAGAATTTTGATATCCACAATGTCTATAAATGAGTATACTTGTGTATATTTCAATATATCAAGAACTGGTAATTTTGTCACTGAGGGCAAACACATAACATAGACATAACAAACTCATTACATATAACCGTATGTAATATGGTTATATGTAATATAACCCATAACCAATAACTCATAACCCATAACCAATAATATAGGTCAATGACAGAATGCAATGTCAGACAGTGTAGGTGTAGTGGAAAAGGTACTAGACCAGGGGTGGGGAACCTGAAGCCTCAAGGCCACATGTGGCCTTTTAGGTCCTTGGGTGAGGTCTTTTGATGGAGTTCAAGTTTTACAAACAATTTCCCTTAATAAACAGATTTGTTTTATGAAGTTTGAATTCAGTCAAAGGGCTACACTTGACCTAGAGGGCCACATGTGGCCTCAAAGCAGCTGGTTCCCCACCTCTGTCACTAGACAATATCACAAGACATATTCCAGTTTTGACTCATTACTAGGTATATCATCATAGAAAAGTAAATAAACACTCAGAACCTCAGTTTCCTCATTCATAAAGTAAGGAAAGCAATACTTGTACTGCCCATTGTACAGGAGTCTTTGAAAAAAATGTTTTACAGACCTTAAAACACTTACATAAATGTAGACAATTATTACTGCTGCCCTTTCCAGACCATAGGTAAGTTTTTTCATCTGTTTCATCTCTCTCTCTCCCCCTCTCTCTCTCTCTCCCTCCCTCCCTCTCTCTCTCTCTCTCTCTCTCTCTCTCTCTCTCTCTCTCTCTCTCTCTCTCTCATACACACACACACACATACACAGATGCTTACACACATACCATATCATTATTTTCTGTTTGATAATCTCATCATAATTTCTTTCCAGATTTATCTAGGCTGTTTCTCAGATATGATGGACATAGCGTTTAGTAATTTAATACTTAAAGACATTGTTCTTTATTTTGGACCTTCAGAGTTATTTCTCAGCACAGTCTTGAATATGTCTCAAGGCAACAGGGAGAAATGTACGTAGGACTATAGTGAAGGTTTTCATAATGATGGATTCAGATAAAATGATAATACATGGCATTTTAAAAATAGACACACATAGCAGAGATGGAAGTTGCAACCTACATGTATGACATTTGTACTGATAGGGTAGATCTCTCTCTTTTTTTTAAAGGCAGTGTCATATTGTGAAAAGAACCCTGTATTTGTAGTCAGATAATTTGGTTTCAAATTTTACCAGTGTGATCTTGTATAAGGGACTGAACCTCTCTTTAAGTTAGGTAGCAGATCTGTAAAATGATGTAGTCAGATTAGATCACTTCTAACATTCCTTTCACCTTTAAAACTGTGGTCTCCTATGCAAGAGAAATGGGGGAAGTAAAGGTGAGACAGAGATATTGACAGTTGAAAATGATATTTGTTGCCTTGCCCTCCCTGATAAGTATTGAGTAAGCATAGCCATATAGGAAAGTAGTGGAGAATATTTTAGCAGCAATCTCACAGGCAGATGAGATAAACATTTTTTCCAGAGCTAAATATAGCACTAAAGCATGAAATCTGACCCAAAAGGGAATGTCCTGAAAAAAAATGGATAATTCAAGAGATGCTAATTTCTCAAACTATGAAATGTCATATGCAAATGTTAACAAACATAATTAAAGCTCATATTTCAGCAACAAAATTTATAATTGTTTACTGTCATCATAATATTTTCATATTACTTGGGATAGTTAATTTAATTCCTTATTTGGCATTTGTGAGAAGTACGTAACATTTTAATAGAAGTTTGGAGGAAGAGTACAAACCTAACTTCATGAGAATTATCTATCAGCTGTATGGATTTCATATCCAGGAAGATTCTACACAAATTAAACATGTTCATCTTCACTGAGCTAGGCACTAGGAAGACAAATACATTTTCTAGAGACAATATCAATCAGTAAATGTTTATTAACAAGGCACTGTGCCAAGTGCTAAGGGATACAGAATGAGACAAAAGATAGTCCTGTGTTCAAGGAGTTTATATTATATTTGCAGAGACAATAAGCTCTATAAAATATACAGGATAAAGGGGAAGTAATTAAAAGAAGTGAGGCACAAAAATAAAGAGGGGTTATAGAAGGTTTCTAGTAAAAGAAAAAGGAAATTATTTGGGAATCGAAGCTAGATATGTTAGTAAGTGGAGAATGGAGTGTCTTGCAGGTATGGGAAACATCTGAAGAAAATGCCTGGAGCAGAGAGAGTGTCTTATTCATGAAACTTCCAAGACTCCAGCATCATTGGATTGAAGAGTACCTTTGGAGAGTAAGGCATAAGAAGGCTAAGGAAAGGGGTTAGGTTAATGAAGGCCTTGCTTTGAATACCAGTCCCAACATTTTGTATTTGATCATGGAAGCAATAGGGAACCAATAGAGTTTATTTAGCACAGATGTGGAGGTGGGATGACATGGTTGGACCTGTACTTTAGGAAAATAACTTTAGTGTCTGAATGAAATACATCAAGAAATTATGTATATATGTAGGTATGTATGTATGTTTACATATATATATATATATATGTGTGTGTATGTATGTATGTATGTATATATATATATATATATATATATATATATATATATATATATATATATGCATGCCTATAGAATGGAATATAGGGAAAAATAAAGGAAACTAGAAAAAAACTAGAAAAACAATCTTTCAACTGAGTATCTAACTTAGAATCACTATTCTATTGATTGCCTTATCTCTGATTTCCTTTTATTTATTTATTTCCAGTGTTCTATGATCACTACCATACAACCTAGATATTTTTCCTTCCCTCCCTTCCCCTCCCTCCCCAAGACAGTATATAATTTTATATAGGCTCTACACATACATTCCTATTAAATACATTTTCACCTTAGTCATATTGTATCGAAGAATTGAAATGAATGGGAGAAATCATATAACAAACCAAAAACTAATAGAAAAGTAAATATCTATTCCACAATTCTTTCTCTGGATGCAGAAGGCATTTTGCCTTAAAAGACCACTGGGAATTTTTTAAGCCCTTGCATTGCAATGAAGTTCTAAGTCTACAAGAAAAAATCCTTGTATACTGTGGTTGTTGCTGTGTACAAAGTTCTCCTGGTTCTGCTCCCTTCACTTAGCATCAGATCATATAAGTCTTTCTAGGCATTATATCTGATTTCTTTAAGAAGGAGGAGACCAAAGGAATTTGGCTCCTGAACTGCTAGCCTCCAGCTCATATCAGTATTCTGCATGTGTTACGTCTCAATATATTTTTATTTCCTGTAAGGAGAAAGAAGGATTATGTTCACAGCTGTGGACAACATACTTTTTTTTAAAAAACTGTTATCAGTGTGTGAACCCAAGCCAAATTAAGAATATGGAGTCAAAATCTCAAACTAGAAAATGGTCCTTGGGTAGGCAAAATAATAAAACCATAGGATTTAGAGATACATTGGAATTGATAATTTATCTAGTATATAACTTTGTTATTTTACTAGTTGACCCTAAAGCCCAGATTTTGAAGTGACTTCTCCAAGATAAAAGAGACATTATGAAACAGAATTGGGATTTGAACCCAGGTTCAAATACAGTACTTCTGCTACATCAAGAGCCTCTTCCCTTCTCACTTTCAGAATTTCACTGAACTATTTTTTCCTTTTGATCCAGCCTGCAGATCCCATCTCTTTCACCTTGTTACTTACAGTGGCTGCCAGATAAAAAACAACAGGGGTCCTTCTGAAGATTTGTTGTATTAAGATTCCAGAATTCATTTAGTTCTGTGAGCATAACCAGTTCTTTGAAACCCAACTCTACCACATGCTGAATTTTCTATAAGGACTGATTTTAAGCTTTTGTAATCAGATATTTTATGTAAGGAATTAGGAATATTACCCTCACTTATGTGGCATGGTATATTAGAACTTTGGGTGCTGGCACTGATATTTAATAACATTATTAAATGCGAGTTTATTTCCCTAAATTAATCACTTAGACTTCTTAGATTCTTATCATATTTATAAAGTAATTAGTCTGCCATGTAGTAAGCACTATATACATGTTAGCTATTTATCATTATTAACACTATGATCAGTAACATAATCTTCTGTAAAGTGGGTAGAACTACCTCATGGGGTTGTTGCAAGGACAGTGCTTGATAAAGTGAAAACTTTCTAAATATATCTAAGCTACTTTGGCTATGGAATCATTAGCATTGTGCAATAATAATGAGTATTAATCTAGCACTTTAAGGTTTGCAAAGTGCTTTGCAAATGTTATCCTATTTTATCTTTACATCAGTCAGAATAAGGAAGTGGGCTATTAGCCCCATTTTACAGATGAAGGATTTGAGGGCAACTAATATTAAGTGGTTTGCCCAGAGTCATGCAGTCAAGTTCTGTCTGAAGTTCAGTTTCTCATCATGTCTTCCTGACTGCAGGTCTGGCACTCTATTCCGCATTATCCACTATGATACCTAGCTCCCTCATTTGAAATCATCTAGCTGTGCAACATTATTTCACCTGAAGCTATATGTATTGGGAAGACAATTAATCATCAGGGGTGAAGGTATTGCCATATGCAGTAGAAAATTGTCTTTAAATTAGGAGAGAATATTGACTTCTGGTTCCAGGAGTCAGGATGGTGGAGTGATCAGTAATTGCCATCTCCCTCCCCTTGTTGACCTTGATGAACCCAAAACATTTCCCCAGGAAAAACCCTGGAACAGTGGGAGCAGCAGAAGGGGTAAATAGACTCTTAGAAAGATCACTAAGGAGGTTTCATATTGCTGTGGCTGAAGATGATTAGTGCAGAATCAGAGGGTGCCCCAGGTAGCTCCCACCTCAACAAACCCACCTCAACAAACAAGAAGATCCTGAGTTCCTGGGGGGGTGAAGCCAGCAACTGAAAATACCAGCACCCCAGGCATGCCTCAGTACCCCAAGGGAATCAGGAAGACACTAGAGCAGCCAGATGAGGTTGCCTATGCTGTAGCTCAGCAGAGGAGACCCTCAGCATTAAGACCACCCCTCCCTCACACTTAATGAGCTTACTCCAGGGTAACTGCAGGTAAACATAAAAAGGCCTCACCTGACCTCTGCTTTCCAAAACCAGCCAGCTCAACACCAAGTAAGCTGCAACATTTTAGCTTCTAGCTGAAAGAACCAGAGGCCACCACACACAAAGCCTTAAGTTTTAGGCAAAAGAACTGTAGGAGAGAGTTTCCTGTGCCACAGGTGTAAAGATCTTCTTCAAAAGCCAGGAAAAGGGTTATTATTAGGATAAGAAGCAAAGCAGAAAAGACAAGACCATAGAATCTTTTTGGGGGGACAAGGAACAAAACACAAATACCAGAGGTCACCATTGAGACTGTACTCCCATCTGAAACTTCAGAGGGTAATATGAATGGGTCTAAAGCAAAAAGAGCTTTCATGGAAGAGCCCAGGAAGGATTTTAAAATCCAAATTAGAGAAACAGAAGAAAAAAACTGACTAATGACTTTAAAAATATGAAAAAACAAATCATGGAAGAGTTTAAAATGACAAAAGAAAGTACAAAAGGAAGTACAAAACCTAATTGATGAAAATAACTCTTTCAAAAGAACAATTGGACAGATGGAAAAGGAGAATCAACAGTTAACCAAAGGAAACAATTTAATAAAAATGGAACTGGGCAAGTAGAAGCTAATGAATCAATGACATATCAAGAATCAGTCAAACAGAATTAAAAGAATGAAAAGATAGACGAAAATGTAAAGTATCTAATTGGGAAAACTGTTGACCTGGAAAAAAGATGCAGGAGAGAAAATCTAAGGATTATTGGTCTACCAGAAACCCATGATGAAAAAAAATAGCCTGGACAATATCATTCAAGTAATCACCAAGGAAAATTGCCCAAAAGTCCTAGACTCAGAGGGTAAAATAATCATCGAAAGAATTCATTGTTCACCGCCTAAAAGGGACCCCAAACTAAAAATACCAAGGAATATCATTGCCAAATTCCAGAACTATCAA
>JAQQSK010008878.1:0-13320 GCA_028658325.1 Potorous gilbertii
CAGTCTCAGGCTCCTGGTCCAAGTCTATATACCATAATAAACTGGATTCTAAAATATGTTCAGACTCACAAACCCAATATAACATATTACTCAAATTCTTACACCACCTATGCCCATGGAATTGCACAATCATAATGAGATAATGTATGTAAAATGTTTTGCAAACTTTAAAGCACTAAATAGATGTGAGCGATTATTAATATTACTGTGACATCAAACAGCATGACCCTGAGGGACAATCTTCAGGTAATCAGAGTCTTATTTCCTTCCTTTTGTTTTTGTTTCCCTCCATTTAATACCAATTCTCTACCTTTGGAAAAAAGAAAAAAAACTAAGCTGATATCAGGGATTTAATTTTTAAGATGAGTTTAAGTGATGTCCCAGCATCTATAATCTTTCAGTTCAAAAGCTTACACCTTCTAAGCCTATGGAACTTGACAATCATAATTCATATTTGGGCTATTCACTTGAGATCAATATGATATGATAGTGTAAGATCAGATGAAGGAGATATGGGGAAATACAGAAAGGCTGTGTGGAGGGGTAGCATTTGAACTGGCCCTTCACGGATGAGATGGATGTCAACAGGCAAAGATGTTGATGAAAGAGAAATTTTGTAGACACAGAGGATCATTGGCTTTGTTCAGAGGTGGGAAAGTTGGCTGACTTGTTCCGAGGCTATAGTAAGTATCGGCTGCCAGTGACTTGAACGATTGAAAATGCAAAGGTCAGTTGCTCCTCCTGCCAATACATGCTTGAAAGACTCTGGGATAGATACTGGATCTATGATTTCATTGAAAAAGGGGACTCCCAGATGATAAAGCTCAATTTCAAGGGGGTAAGAACAGTGCTAGCTGGATCCCTGGGGTGGGAGTGGGCTGAGTGGTGAATCCTGGATCACTGTTTAATCCTTTTCAGTTGTGTTGAACTTTTTGTTCATGGTTTTCTTGGCAGAGATACTGAAGTGGTTTGTCATTTCCTTTTCCAGGTCATTGTACAGATGAGGAACTGAGGGAAACAGGGTTAAGTGACTTGCCCATGGTCATAGCATTTGAGTCTGAATTTGAACTCAGGTCCTCTAAACTTTAGGGCTGGCACTCTATCCAGTACACCACCTAACTGCCCTTCTCTGGAGCACTAGAACCACACTGAAATTTATATCTGGAAATATTTAACAAAATAAGTAAAAATAAAATACAAGATTGATAATTTCTAAGTCAATATACAGTCCACAGGGATCTTTATGGACTGTTTAGTGGCTCCTGTTTCTAGTTCAGTTTGACACCATGTAGCAGCCAGCACCCTGACACATCCAGAATAGCCTGCTAGCTCAGGTTCTTAGATCTGTTTTTCGTCAACAATCTATTTTAATCACATATACCAACAGAGAAAACACAAGCAGAGAGATAAAGACCAATGGGGCTTCTGTCTGACCATAAGCAATGCGCATATTAGAGATCCATAGGCAGATCCAACTGTCTGACCTTTACATACATACACAGTTACCAGAGAGAGAAACACCAACATCTGGGTTTTCAAAGTTATGGAGAGAGAGGGGACACAGCTCCTTAATAGCTACCCAGTGTCTCATCTGGCACATGAACCTTCTTCCAAAGAGTAAGCCCCAAAGTAAAACCTCATCTCAGAGTTCAGGATACCAAGGGGTATCATCATGATCCTTGTGACCCAGTGCCTTATTAGAAATTAACAAAAGATGTGGGCCTTCTTATAAAACAAGCCTCCCCTAATCAAGCTTCCCTTAATGGACTCCACCTGATGTCTATTAATGGATGGCGAAGATCTTCAACTCTCATTACACACCACTGGCCTGAAGCACCAAGAAGTTAAGTGACTTCCCCATGGTTACCCAGTTATTATGGGTCAGAAGTGGGCCTTGGAAATCCAAGTCTTCCTGCATCCCAGGCCAACTGTCAACTGAATACATTATGGCTGCCTCTAACTTATTTAATATGGAAACAATTTGAAACCTTTGTATAATAGTGATTTAATTGACTCATAGACTGTCAAAGTTGGAATGGGTCTTAGATATAATATAGAACCAAGAATACAAAGGAGATAACTGAGTCCCAGAAAGAAATGATTTGTTTCTGGGTCACAAATAAGTTTGGGGCTTAGACTAAGACTTACTTCTCAAGTCCCAAGCCAGCACCGTCCTCCCATCTCTGTTGAGGAAGTACCTAAAATCTCTTATTATCTATGTCTTAGAAATCCAGAAATTACTCACCACTAAGAGCCCTTCAAAAAGATGTAAAGAACACATTATATTGATGTTATTTAAAACATCTGCTTAAGAAGAAAGAAGATGATGCCTAGCCTTACCAATTGGTGATTTGTTTACAGTCACTATTTCTCCATTTCAGATACCTACATCCTATCACTTATATCATCAAATATTATAGCACAATGGATTAGTGGTTCATCACTCACTTTCTTTTGAAATGGTTTGTGGCTTACTTATTTATTTTGCAAATAACTTATGAAAACCTTTAATTGAGAGTGATTGTTTGGTGGCAGGATTTGTTTGGGAATTGTGTCAAACATAATGGATGATGAGAGGCAATAACTACATTGGGAACCTTTTGTGCTGTGTGTGAAATGCTCAAAGTGATTGCAAATGTGACACATTGCAAATACAGAAGCATCTCCTTTCTGGGGGAAATAGCGCTAAAATTCCGCCTTGATGTTCAGATAACAAGAGTCGGCTCAGGGGCCTTTATGTGGGAGTTCTGTGTATTGTAAATAATATGAGAAGCTTCCCAAATTCAAGGATTATTTTTAAAACACAGCTCAGAAAAAAAATCAGATGAGTTTAAAAATAAAATTCAACATCAATGCGTTGATCCATCTGCTGCTATATTGTTTTGTGTGCTAATCATCTCTTAACAAGTGTCATTGTTCCTGATTTCCACAAAATGTAGCAACTATTACATCTCCACAGTGATGTTAATCACAGGCTTTAGAGGGAAAAACATCAAATTGTTTGATTCATCACAGTGGAGGCCGAACTCAGCAGCCAGGGATGTTATGTACAGTCAACCCTGAGTTGTTTTAAAGCACAAGAAAGCAGGTTGGGGAGTGAAAACGAGGATATAGGGGGAAAAAGTAAAGGACTTACTTCTTTCCTCATTCTTTCTTTCTTGGTCCTTTCTCTCCCAGTAACATGTATTTTTCTCTTCAACCAGTCAGAGATTGTTTATTAAAGAACAACTTTGTGATGGGTCTCCGATAGCAGCACTGAGCTACACCTGGAAGTTGGTATTAAAACCTGCCCTTGAGTCTTATTCTGTCTTTGAGTGCCATCTTTGCTTTTCTCTGCCTCAGTTTCCTCAACTGTAAAATGAAGATAATACCACCTACCTCAAAGGGTTGATGTTAGGATCAAATGAGAAAATAAATGTGAATTGCTTTGCCAACCTTAGAGTACCATATAAGTGCTAGAAATTATCATTTTTATTATTCATCTTTACCCAGTCAGAGACTGGAAGGAGATCCAGGGGATTCAGTTCTCCCTCTTCCACAACTTTAGCAATGCCATGCCAAAGTAGGGACCTCTCATAGAGTTTATTCTCCTTTATTTCAACCCTTGCTGGCCCTGACCTCAGAAAGTTTTGCCCAGGGAGCAATGTCATTGCTATCTTCGAGCTCTGAGAGCAACCCACTCACCAGTACCACATATGATGACCACGAATCCCTAAGTCTTTATCCCTTATGACACCTGGGAAGGGTATGTATCC
Organism: Potorous gilbertii; assembly: GCA_028658325.1. Lineage (NCBI taxonomy): Eukaryota > Metazoa > Chordata > Mammalia > Diprotodontia > Potoroidae > Potorous > Potorous gilbertii. The sequence goes on from JAQQSK010008878.1 coordinate 3,756, forward strand.
TTTGGCCCAGGAAGCATGCATCACTCCTTCAAGAGCTGATGAAGCACCCCAATTCTTTTAAATTATCTCTCTTTAACACTCAAAAAATCTTTCCTGAGTCAACTGGGTAAAAATAGCTAAATTACTTTAGGCTTTTACCAGCCACATTTCAGGTAGAGAAGATGAAAAGGAGGCAATGTCCTTGAAGATTGGATAGAATAATAATAAATTATTATAATTAATAATCACATTTATACAACACTTTGAGGTTTACAAGGCACTTTTCTCACAACTCTCCTGTAAGATATACAGTATAAATATTATTGTGCCCTGTTACAGCTAAATAAAACAAAGAAATGACATGACTGGCTTAAGATCTCATGGCTAATGTGTTAAAGCTGAGATCTGAACTGAGGGGTATAGGATGTACACATAAATAATTATTTAAAAGTAAAACATGGCCATAAAAGATGTGTGAACATTTATAAAAGGGAGAGAATACTTCTGAATTACTGGTGGATTTAGAGAAGGCTTCATGGTAGTGCTGAAGTTTGAGCTGGACCTAGAAGACTGATAACTATTTTAACAGGTGGCAATTTGTCAGGGAGGACATCCCAAGCACAGGGAACACCACAATTCAATTCAATAGGCATTATTAAGCATCTACTATGTGACTGGTAGTATGCTAAGGATAAAACAACAAAAACAAACCATCCTTACTTTCAAGGAGTTGAAATTCTATTGGGGCAACAACGTGAAGTTAGGAAAGGATGTTTGGGGAATAGTGAATACTCTGGTTTGACTCAAATATAGTACATGTGAGGGTGAATTAAGCAGGGCAAAATTATATTTTAAGATAAAGTTTTGAGTGACAAATTGGGGAGTTTAGACTTTATTTTATGAGCAGTGGGCTTTTTTTTGTTTCTCCTTAGTAAGTTTGTTTGTTTAGCAGATGAGTAAATGGCATTATTAGTCCTAAGAATTAGAATCTATCCTTTGTATATTGAAAGTCATGTAGGGGGAAGATAGGAGTAGGGAAGACAGGTTAAGCAACTAATGAAGGAAAGCCCAAATCCCCACACAAAGGCAGCCCTCTCTTACTCTCTTCATACTGTCCTCTTCTCCTTGCCCCCTTTTCATGTTATTGAACTCCCATCACAACCAACTTGCCTTTACTCATACACATGTGTTCCTGAACCAACCTGGAGAAATTAAAAAAGCCAAGCTGACTGGGGCTACTGCAGATACATTACCTCAGTTTGGTCCTTGATGCTGCAAGGCAATCCTTTGACATTCCCTAATTAACTCACCATACTATTGGAAATGCAATGGCATTTCCAAACCTTTTTATCCCTCCTCAAATTTTCCATGGCTCCTCCACCCCCTACTCTCTCATCAAGAAACTTACCTCATATTTTACTGAAAAAATTAGGGTCATTCACTGAGAGCTCCCTCTTCTCCCCTCATTCTTATCTTACATTATCCAGATGCCTTCTAGTTTAGTTTATTTGACTAGTGGGCAAATCTTGGTTCATGTCCTGCTTCTAACATTTTGACTGTGTGGCCATAGACAAATCATTTACCCTCTAAGTGCTCTAAATGATCCTCTAAGACTTTCTTGCAGAGAAGGTACCAATCTGACTTGGTTGAGTTTCCTTACCATTGAAGTAACAGTGAAATCATGAATGTAATGCCTATCCTTAGCCCCTATTTAAGACTCCATTTGTTTTGCCTAAATTTGTTGAGCAATCAACACTTTTGTCAAAAAATTTTTGTTGATTTATTGAAAAATCATTCAGCTCTACCATTTTTGACAAAAATCACAAGACACCATATGTTGTTACTGCTCAATTCTTGGCACTTCCATTGAAACCCAAGAGCTGAAAAGAACACTAGATCTCAGTGTTGCACATGATGGGATATTAGAACAACAGGAAGTACATTGAATTCATCATTTAAAAATTCTGTTTGGGGGAATTTAACTCATAATACTTACCCTCTCCAATCCAGCTACTTCTCTTTCCATTTACTGACTAGGATGTGTAATAGCGGCCATTACTGGGTGCATTTACATGCTGCACATAACTATTAAACCACTAGAGGGCAAGTATATTCATTAAGCCAGGCTTACTTATGCCAGTATATCACATATGGTGGACATAACTAGAGAAAATACATTCAAACAATATACATAGATACCACAAGTGCTTTCTGTTACACCATAGGTCGCATTAAAAGCTCATCCAAAATTCATTCAAGGATGGTCCCAAGAAAATAAAAAAATCTGCTCTTCTCTAAATTACCTATGAAAATGTCCATATCACTCATATTTTTATTTCTAAATTTACTCAGAGAATTTTTGAATACCTGACATGGAACACACCTGTTCTGAGATTAACTTGTTCAACTCTCTCATTTTACAGATTGGGAATATGGGGTCCACAGAAGAGGAGGAAATTGGCCAAAGTCACACAGATATTTAGTGGCAGAGCCATGACTAGGACCTACCTGATTCTAATGTGAATTGACCATGTTATCCTTTTACGATGCTTCTAGCCTTTCCCTCAGCAGATTTTAGCAATTCAGCTTTAATACTAATCATAAGTCCTTCAAGAAAGATTTATTAAGTACTAATGATGCGTACTATACAGAACTGGATGTACAAAGAAAGACAAAAACATGGTTCCTGCCCTCAGGAAGCTCACATTTTAATGGAGGAGACAATATGTAAATTACTACATACAAACAAGACATACATGTTGTTGTTCATTTTCCAGTGGTGTCTAACTCTTGGTGACCCCATTTGGAGTTTTCTTGGCAGAGATACTGGAGTGGTTTGCCATTTCCTCTTCTAGCTCATTTTACATGAGAAAACCAAGGCAAACAGGGTGAAGTGACTTGCCCAGGGTCACACAGGGAACAAGTGTCTGAAATTAGATTTGAACTCAGGAAGAGGTATCTTTCTAACTCCAGGCCAGGACTCTATCCAGAGACAAAGATATAGGCAGAGAAAGTCTTTCTAGTCCTTCTAGTTTTATTCCACTTACTTCTTAAACCTTTGTGTAATAAATTTATAGAGATGGGTCACACCAAGAGGTGTTTTGGTGAGAATGAGCAATTTTTAAAGACCTAGACAACCTAATGAATAAGAAAGAAAAACTAGAATGTTCTGAGGATCAATTAAATTCAATACACATTTTTATTATATAACAGCTCTGTTCTAGGAATTGGGGATACAAAGCAAATCCAATATAGTCCCTGCCCTTAAAGAGGGCAAGACCAAGCCATACCTTCTCACAATCCATTTGTCCATGGTTCTATCAAAGATGGAATCCCAAGTTGTACAGATTATGAATATGGTCCAATGTTATAGCTTTTCTCATTCCCTCTACTTCCTATGGCAGCCCATGACACATTGGGATAGCTCTGATTGTTGGCAAATTTTTCCTTACCCCAAACCTAAATCTATGCTAAAACATTTCATTCCCTCCTGGAAGTTATGAGGTTAAAGGGAATAGAGTGGCATGGTTACTACCAAATATAATATAAACACTTAAACTTAGTTTTCTTCATAGTTAGTTTTTCACTGGATGAGTTTTCAGACTGCAATAGCATACTTGGTTCCATGTTGAAGATGCCTGGATTCATCTCTGCCTCTCTGTATGACCATACATGGGTCCCTTAATTTCTCTCTCTCTCTCTCTCTCTCTCTCTCTCTCTCTCTCTCTCTCTCTCTCTCTCTCAAATAGAGACAATGCTACCTTTACCAGATAGATATTAGGAGGAAAGATCAGATACTATCTGGAAAGTGCTTTGAGTTCCAAGGAAATGTGGTTTTGTGTGTTATATAAATACAAGTTATTACACAGTATTATTTTAACCTGGACCAAGTTTAGATTAGTTGTATGAATCATTCATCAACCTTTACTTTGTATAATTAGAAACGTGTGGTTCTCAAAATCTTTGTTTGGGAGGCAAGTTAATGGAAAGGTAATATGATGGGAGAGCATTTAGAAGTCATTGACTCCTGCTTTAAAGACAGATATATGTTGATTGCTGAAAGAAAATCTATTTTCAGTTTTTAATTTTTTCAACATATTTGGTGATATTCATTTGGGGGCAAGTTTGTAATCATATGTGAATTCTTATTTGTCCTATTAGCTTCTTTCATATTCTCTGCACTTTCTTATCATATAAGGGATAGAACTGTGTTTGTACAATATACCTCATATTTTGTTTCTAGGACCCTTATTTTACAGATGAGAAAACTGAGGACTGGCAAGGTTAAGTGCCTTTGCCCAAAGTCATCCAGTGAGTGAGCAGCAGATTCAGTACTTGAAATCGAGGTCTTCTAATTACAAATCCAATGCCCTTCCTTTTACAACATATCCCTCTTTTGTGGACATTGTATCTATAAATGCTAGAATGACCATAAAATGCAGACTTTAGTTTAATATTATCATGTAAACTATTGGTTAAGAAGGATGTGGTTTCCCTTAATGGGTGTTTCCTTCAACATAGCATAGTTCAAAAGGAATTAGCTTGATTATTTACCCTTCTTCTAGTGATATTAATGTTCTTCAGAGCAATAAAAATGATGATATTTAAACTGTTTTAAAAGGATGTCATTTTCAAACCTGTTAATGCCATTTAATCAGGGAAAGGAGAAATAAGAAAGAGAGAAGGAGAAAGGAATCACCTAAGCAGTTGACTCAGTGTATAAAGTTCTGGCGCTAGAATCATAACCTGAGTTCTGCTGGCCTCAGTTACTTACTTGAGTACTTAAACACTCTCTGCCTCATCGATACAATGGGGATAATACCACCAGGGTTGTTGTAAGTGTCAAGTGAGATAATGATTGTAAAGCACTTTGCCCACTTAAAGCACTACGTAAATGTTAACTATTAATATATCCAGAAACATTGCTGTTCATCTTTTTTCCCAAAAGTAAGTTCGTACTCGATGGTAATTTGGGTGTTCAGAAATATATGAATAACTATTGGGAGATACCACTAGTGTGACACAGAGTATTGGAAGTAAAAGTGTTGACCTCATATCTGCAATGCACCAAAAGAACCCCGCTCTCCAAATGGTTCATCAATTGAATCACTTCCTAAGTGACCCATATTTTTCCTAGAGTATAATTCATATGTAGTAAAATGATTTGAATAAAAGTCAAGGATATAAGATGTGGGAGAAAGAAATAACAACAGCAAAAATAATAAAATCTCAGAGCTAGAGGAGATTTTTGAGACCAACTACTACCCTCCTCTCCCAAGAAGATCCTCTAATGTAAATGACCATGTAAATGGTCATTTAGCCTTTGCTTGAAAATGCCCAGTAAGGGAAAGCATCGTTCCTCCTTCAGTAGAAATCTATCTCTTAGTAATTTAACTCAATCCCCCTAATTACCAAAAAGAACCATTGTTCTGATGCCAAAGAAAACATGTCGAATTACTTTTCTACAAGACAGTCTTCCAGATTGTCATGTTCCCGGCCATCCCCATCAATCCAAGTCTTTTCTCTGGGCCCAATTCAGTTTACTCTCTTATGTCATAAAACTGAAGCCTCTTACCATTTTTATTACCCTCTTCCAAATTCTATGAAGCTTATTAATATCTTTTCCAAAGTGTGGCACCTAAAATTGAATAAATATCCCCAGATATGATCAAATCAGTGCCCAGTACAGATGGAATTATTAGCCATCTATCAATCAATAAGCATTATTAAGACGTTATTGTGTGCTAGGTATTGTGATAAGCACTAGAAATACAAAAAATAGTAAAACAAATAAAAACACAAAAACAGGCCCTGCCCTCAAAAGCTTATATTCTAATATCCACTAACAACAATGTACTACTTTAGGGCAGCTAGGTGGCACAGTGGGCAGAGTGCTGGGTCTAGAATCAGGAAGACTCCTCTTCCTGAGTTCAAATTTGGCCTCAGACACTGGGACCCTGAACAAGTCACTTAAACGTGTTTGTTTTAGTGTGTCCTCAGTAAAGTAAGTTGGAGAAGGAAATAGCAAGTCACTCTGATATCTCTGCCAAGAAAACCCAAAGCGGGGGTGGTCATGAAGAGGTGGACCCAACTGAAGGCATTCCTAGTAATATTATCACATATGGCATTTTATTCTTTTCATGCTTGACATTCTGTTGACTTCTATCAGGTTTGGAACCCATATCCCACTGAGTCTTTTACAAATTAACTACTGTGTGCTTATTACTCCCCCAGTTTGTGCTTGTAAGGTTGATGCTAATGAGATATTGCGGGAACATCAGATAAATGCCAATGGTGGGATTATCAAGTCAATGAAAACATACCAAATGACATATTGTCTATAAATTGTATCTAAATCCCTTCAAAAGTTGAATAAGAAATATAGAGTGGGAAAAGATGGAATGAAATGCTCTTTGAAAAAATGGAAATACAGAGAAGGAGGATCTAATGTATCATCGAGGCCAAGAAAGGATCCAGAAGTGTCGAGAAAAAGAGAGAAGAAGGGCTTTGCAGACTCTACCTCTTAGCCCTGTGAGTTTTGGGGAAGGAGTAAAAAAGTAACTTGTCCTTGAGAGAGTATCAGTGATACAATAGCCTCACAGAAAAATTACATTAGATTAGGGCAGAGAGGCAAAAGCTACATGACATGAAAGATTTGCAAAGGAAACAAAGCAGTTAATAATAGAGGAGACATCCCAGAGAGCTTATTGTAAGGAAGGGACAGGCAAAGAAATAAATGATCAGGGGAAGTATAGTGTTGAGATGAAAATATTGGAGTTGGGACATTAAGAGAATTGGGTTTGTTCATATGGTCGTGATGGACCAGTGCAGAGGTTCTTCACCTGGGGTCTGTGAATGTGTATGTGTGTACAATTATGTAAAAAGAAATATGTAATAATATTCAATATAGTTGGTTTCCCTAGTAATCCTATACATTTCATTTATGCATTTTAAAACATCTCTGAGGCTCAGATTCAATCCAGCTCTGATTTTGTCTAACTGGGATTCTATCTGACCCAACTGTCAATACAGGTGTCACAAAATCCAACATGGCTAACCTGTAATAACCTTTGTTTTACTTTGGCTGAAAGAAGGCTTGAATTGAATTTATCTGGCAGGACCCGGCATGTCGGTATTTTGGGGTCCTGAGCACACAAAATCTCAACATTGTGGTTCCCTCACCTCATCATTTTGGGTTCTTCTTCAGCCAAGACTGGAAGCTGAATGGAGGATGGACTGGAATGGGGAGAGACTTGTGACACAGAAACCAAGCAGCAGCTATTGCAAGGAGTCACGTAGAAGGTTCAGTACTCTATCCACCTTGGATATTGAGGGGAAGAAGAGTTGAGTGACTTGTTGAAGATCAAGGTGGCAGAGTCAACAAAGCCAGTACATGAAGCAAGGAGAGGAAAATTGTCTACAGAATATGATAGAGAGAAAGAATTAAGAAGAAAATGAATGTGAATGGGATGAGTTCACCACAGAATGGAAGACAAAAACAGAATGGATTAGGAAGCTGAATCCAAAAATATGTTACTTATAAGGAACGCACTTTAAACATAAAGATTCAAAAATTTTAAAAAAAAAAGCAACTCTGAGAAGGGGTCCATAAACATCACTTGAAGAGATTGTAACACAAAAAAAAGTGAGGAATTCCTACTAGGGATTAGGGAAGTAGGTCTTTTGGGGGCAATTACATGGGTAGGAATTGATAGTTGTAGGTTACAGAGAATGTAGAAAAGGCAAAAACAATTATTTTTATGTATTTGATTGAAATTAGTGTGAGACAGTTACGTTATCACAGAGGGGGGCTCAGTTTGATCTTGACCTGGACTCTACCATGAGGTAACCCATCAAAACATCCCCTTGGCTTCAATCCTGCCCAAGATTTTTCAGATCATTTTTTATTTAAAAAATGATAATCCTCAGCATTTTCAAAAAATGTAACCTATAGTACTTACTGATGCCTTCAAATGATTATAATTAATAAACCCATTTGTTGTAAAAAATTATCTTTTAGATGTTTTACACACATACCCACACACATATTTTGGCCAAGTCGTATTGTACCTAATGCAAGTCAATTTAAAAATTAAATTTGCAATCCCATCCTATCCTCAAAGTACTTATTTGTATTTAATTGTAGTCATGAAAAATAAAGTGGTTCTATTCTCCTTCTTTCTAAAAAAAGAAAGATGGAAGCAGTGTTTTAGAAAAGAAAAATAATAAGGATGTGAAGAGGCAAGAGGGAATCCTAATCTACAGAGGGATGTTGGAAAATGAAAGAAAATGATACAGAAAAGGAAAGTTAATGGGAATTACTGGACAATTAGAGGGAAGTAATAGATATCCTTCCTGTAGAAGGGTATCTAAGTGGCTCAGTGGACAGAGTATTGGACTTGGAGTTAGGAAGACCTGAGTCTGAATCCTATCTCAGAAACTTATTAGCCATGTCACTCTGAGCAAGTGACTTAAGTGCTCTGAGCTTCAGTTTCCTCATCTATAAAGTGAAATGGCTAGTTTCCATGGCTTCTAAGATTGTTTCCAGCTCTGAATCTTTTATCCGTTTATCTCAGGAGGAATAAGATGTTTCTGCTACAAGAAATGATGAAGTTGCTCTAAAGGTATCACTAAGTGAAAGATCATTTTATCAGTTGATCAGTGGGAAATAAGTTTAGTAGAATGGTTGCTGAGTAGTGTCTCTAAAGGGAGTATTACTGATACAGCTACTGTTGACATTAGGCAATAGAGACATCTTTCGTCTTTCTAGAGTGTATTTAGGATGAGACAGAGGCTTTCAAGACTTATCAACCATGGTGACCACTCTCGGTGATTCATGTGATGACTATATTATTATAGTATTATTATTGCATTATTATAATATCAGAAGAAACCTAGGAAAGTAGAGATTCAGAAGACAAAGGCATATTTCAGTAACCCAAAAAGTTAGTGTCTCAAATTTGGATTTCTGGACCATCGCTTATAAGAATTATGAATAACCTCTTATCTTTTACAGACAAAAACTAATACAAACATCACTTTAAATTTGGTCAAGAGAGATTTAAATTGAAAAGAGAAAGGGAGGGAAAAGATTGTCTACATAGATCTCCCAGTTGGACACCTTGCTGTCCTCCATTAAGCTTAAATGAATTAAATTTTAGTCATATAAGAACTGGTAGGTTTGATTGCTTGTCATTGCATGACAATGATCTTTCAAAGGCTACAGAAAGAAGAATAGTTGCCATAGAGTTAAAGAAAGAAAAATGTCTGAATTTTCAAGAATAGGAAACAGGAAGAGTCCAAAAATCACAAGTCAATGGTTTGACATCCGTTCCTAACAAAATTTTAGAATACATTGTTGCTATTTGTCCTTCACTCTGAAAGAGAACCAATGACATCAAGAGGGCCATATCTTGACTTGCACATGAATTGAATTTAATTGAGGCAGGGCTGCACGAAGTCATCAGCCTCACTCTCTCTTCCAGAGTCATCAAAGACATAAGACAACTGGTGATAGCCTGGGATTCAGCAGATGCCCTTGGCCTTTCTAAATTAAGGTCTTTCCCAGGCCTCAGTTTGTCTGAGG
>JAQQSK010008879.1:0-13320 GCA_028658325.1 Potorous gilbertii
CTAGTAGACTACCAAACTGAAGAGCTACAGGTCCATTGTGATGACTTCATTGTTGTATGCCTGTGAAACATGGACAGTCTATCAGCGCCATGCCAGGAAATTCAATTGCTTCTATTTGAACTGTCTTAGGAAGTTTCTGAGGATCACCTGGCAGGATAAGGTACCAGACACTGAAGTCCTTGCTTGAGCTGAATTGCTAAGCATTCAAACTATGCTTCAGAGAGTGCAACTCTGATTGGCTGGTCATGTTGTTTGAATGCAAAAATGTATGCTTGACAAAAAGACTATTTTATGGAGAACTCACACGGGACAGATGATCACATGGTGGCCAGAAGAAACGATACAAGGACACTCTCAAGAACTTTGGATTTGACTGTGCAACATGGGAGACACTGGCACAGGACTGCTCAGCACGGCATGCCCACCTCAGAAAGGGTGCTGTGCTCTTTGAGCAAAGCAGAATTGAGACAGCACAAAGTAAATGCAGGATGGGCAGATTTGGGATGTCCACTGCAGATATTCACATGGACTATCTGTGCCCAACCTGTGGTAGAGCATTCTGAGCCTGTATTGGTCTGATCAGCCACAGTCAGACACACTGAAATTTCACTTTATCACGGTGATGTCATTTTGGTCCTCTTCGAAGATGAAGGACAACAACCAACCAATTTCTTTGTAGATGGCTTAACAACTTTCCCAGTGGTTCTAATCATATAGGGCACCATCCCAAATAAATTACATTGAGTTTGATTATTTCTGATTCTTATTCACCTAATCTATTCTACTGATCGACTTCACTAATTAGTTCTAAGTACTTTTAATGACCACCATTTTGTGATATAGTCTGGAGTTAGGAAGTACACTTCCCCCTTTATTATTACTATTTTTCGTTATTTCTCTTGAGATTCTATACCAGGCATGAGGAACCTGCAGCCTCGAGGCCACGTGTAGCCTTCTAGATCCTTGAATGTGGCCTTTTGACTGAGTCCAAATTTTACAGAACAAATCCTTTTATGAAGGGGATTTCTTCTGTGAAGTTTGGATACAGTCAAAGGGGCTGAACTTGAGGACCTAGAGGGCCACATGTGGCCTTGAAACCACAAGTTCCCCACCCCTGTTCTAGGCCTTTAGTTGCTCCAAATGAATTTTATTACTTCGTCTAACTCTATAAAATCACTCATTGAAAGTTTAGTATAGCATTAAATCTCTAAATTAATTCAGGCAGTGTCAATTTATTCTATTGGTGTGGTTCAACCATGAGCAATGAAGACCCCCTCCAATTATTTGTCTCCTTTTATTTCCCTGAAAAATGTTTTGTTTTTCACTCATCTTAAGTGAGACTTGGAAGATTGACTTTCATATATTTTATGCATTTTGGAGTTATTTTGAATGGAATTTCTCCTTCAATTCCCTCCTGCTTTTTATTGTTGCAGTATAGAAATGCTGTCTGGTATGGCTTTATTTTGTGTCCTTTACTGTCCTTATTTTGTGTACTTTACTGAATGTAAAGTAAATCATCTTAGTTTTTTGTTTTAGCCAAATCTGTCATTTTCTAATAGACTATCATGGTATTTGAAAATAAGGATAATTTTTGCCTTTTTTGGTTGGTGGTGTTGATGTTGCCGTTTAGTTTTTTTTTTTTAACTTTTATTGTAACACAGATTAAAAAAGACGGGTAGGAGCAATTCAGAAAAGCTAACTGAAGTCTGCCAGTATGTGAAATGACCCACTAGTAAGCCCTACCTCTCCAAAGAAGAGGCAGAAGTGCATCTTCTCATCTCATCTCAGAACCCCACAGGCTTCTGGGTGTTTTTTTTTTTTTGCAATGGATGGAAGACCTTGATGTTCTTGCTCTTTGAGTTCCTCCATCGATGTTCTAGCTCTCACCTTTCTGTCAGTCTTTGTCACAGGATATGTGGGAGAGCTGGGCATCTCTCTTGTCTCTGGTGCCACCGTCTCACTTGGGCATCTGATGCTTTTTCACTGCTCTGCTTTGGAATTTTTAAACCAATACCGAATAGTTGTGATGATTATTTTGATGCATCCTATAAACTCTCAATGGAAAGGGAGACCTTGAAGTGTTAATTCCATTTTCAGTCCTCCTTTTTTCCATTATTTCCTTTGAGATTCTAGACCTTTGGTTCCTCTGAATTTTGTTATTAATTGAGCCAGCTCTTTTAAAGCATGTTCTTGGAAGTTTGACAATGTATGATAGTATGAAATCTGTAAATGAATTCAGGGAGCATCATCAGATTTATTCCTCCAGTGGCTTGTCTTTTGTTTCTATGAAGCCTGTTTTGTCACCATATTTATATGTCTTGAGTCTGCCTTGGTAAATTGACTTCCAGCTATGTCAGGCATTTGAGAGTTATTAGGGATGGAACTCTGCCCCCACGTCCCAGATTTTGCTATCTACACATAGAAATGTCATTGACTTTTCTGATTTTATCATACACCTTGCTTTTTATAGAAGTTACTAATTGTCTGAATTACAGGTTTTCTTGTTGATATTCTACAGATTCCTAAGTAAGCCACTGTTGTCAGCAAATAAGGACAGTTTTATCTCCTCTTTGCCTGTGTTGATACTTAGAATTTCATCTTTTGGTCCTTTGCTATCATTACCGGCATTTTAGGAATGTAGTGTGGTGTAGTGGAGAAAGGACTGGATCTCAAATAAGGAAGATGGTAATCATGCCTCCTACATGTAACCATACAGCTGACATCAGGGCCCTTCACAAATATCTCATTTGAGTAGCCCAATAGCCCTTGGAGGAAGGCCCTGCAAACTTTGTGTGCTCCTCATCTTATCTTTCTCTATGAGTCTGGGTTGTTAAATCTCAGTAGTCATGGTTTGACCATTTCCAAAAGGTTTCTACTTAGGAGGGATTGTCATCTTCTTAGGACAACTTTTGCTTTTAAAGCCTGTTACTAAGTTTTTTAGCCTTGTAGCAGGAAATGATGAAACCTCGGAGACAGGAAAGCTGTCTCACACGAAGAGGACAAATTAAGGCCTAGTCAGTGACCAAGGCTCCACTCAGAACATTTTCCAGCTTCCAGTCATGGTCATGGCAGGAGTTTCCAGGCTTTGTACCTACAGGAATTGAAGGAGATGCTGGCCTGTGGAAATGAAGCTAACAGACCATTGGACCTGAGGTGCCTCGGATCAAGGGACAAAGCCCATGCTAATGGTACCTAAATGATCTTTCTTCTTTAACTTTTCAGAGCTCAACAGATTTTTGGTTTTGTGTCTTGAGAAATCTATGAGATTGTAGTACTGAATAATAAACTCAGGTAATCACCTTGTGGTCTGTAATGAAGAGTTTACTTTGATTTACCAAGCATGTATTAACCACCCACTGTGTGCCAGGCCCTGTGTAAGGAACCAGATTGGATCCACACAACACCACAGCTGTGTTCCCACTTTCATCACAACAAGTTTGAAAGGTAGGCATTGCACATATTCCTGTGCAATATACCCATTTTGTAACTGAGAAAAATGAGTCTCAGGGAAGTGAAAGTGACTCACCCAAAGTCACTTTACTAAGAAGTGTCAGAACTGGGAGTTGTATTCATGTCTTTGCTGACTGTTCAGTGCACCATACCATGCTTCCTCTTGTCTGCCCATGGGAGGACAGAGTGGGATGGGAGCTTTTATGGGCTACAGCCATCAGAAGGCAAGAACCATGTGGCTAAAGGATTGGTTGCTATTGGAGAGCTTGGGCCAGGAGCCAGAGATGCAGCTGTTGGGGTGAGAAGGAGCTGATTGGGGGTGCAACTAACTCCCAAGGATAGAATACAAACCTTGGGATGGCTGTGGGTTCACCCTGGGTCAGTGCTTTGGTTACCCTGCCTTAGTTATATCTCCATTTAGCTTTCAAACACTGGATAACTTCGGTCATTTGCTACTAAGTGTTGTGCACTTAATTGGTCCCACTGATCCACCCTTCCATTTCTTAGCTGGTACCAAACCATTTGGCTGATTATTACTTTGCGATATAGTTAGAGAACTGGTATTGCTAGGCCACCGTACTTTTATTTTTATTTATTGCCTTGATATTCTCAACATGTTTGTTCTTCCAGATGAATTTCATTACTTTTTTTTCCTAGCTCTATGAAATAATTCTTTGGTAGTTTGATTGGGATGGCACTGAATAAGTACATTTAAATTAGAATCATCATTTTTATTATATTGGCTCAGCCTACCCATGAGCAATTAATGTTTTTCCAGTTGTTTAGGTCTGTCTTTATTTGTGTTTTGTAATTGTGTTCATCCAGTGCCAGGGGTTATCTTGGCAGGTAGACTTTCAACTATTTTATACTGTCTGCAGTTATTTTAAATGGAATTTTTCTTTCTCTTCCTGCTGAGTTTTGTTGGTAGTGTAAAGAAATGTTGATGATTTATTTTGGTTTATTTGTATATCTTATAACTTTGCTAAAGTTGTTAATTGTTTCAACTATTTTTTAAGCTGACACTAGAGTTCTTTTAAGAATACCATCATATCATCTGGAAAGAGGGATAGCTTTGTTTTCTCATTGCCTATTTTTATTCCTTCAATTTCTTTTTCTTCTTTTATTGCTATAGCTGGCATTTCTATTACAATATTGTATAATAGTGGTGGTAATGGGCATCCTTGCTTCACCCCGATCTTATCGGGAAGGCTTCTAGCTTATCCCCATTAGAGATAATGTTTACTCATAGTTCAAGATAGATACTAATCATTTTAAGGAAAGCTCCATTGATTCCTATGATTTCTAGTTTTTTTTTAAACAGGAATGAGTATTGTATTTTGTGAAAAACTTTTTCTTCAACTGTTGAGATAGTCACATAATTTTTGTTGCTGTTATTAGTGATATGGTCAGTTTTGCTGAGAGTTTTCCCAATATTGAACCAGCCCTGCATTCCTGGCATGAATTCCACCTGGTCATAGTGTATGATCTTTGTGATATATTGTGGTAATCTCTTTTGTATCAATATTCATTAGGAAATTTAGCCTAGAGTTTTCTTTCTCTATTTTTACCCTCCCTGGTTTAGGTATCAAAACTATATTTGCGCCATAAAAAGGGAATTTCATAGGGCTCCTTTACCTGTTTTTTTTTTCAAATAGTTTATAGTGTTAGAATTCATTGTCCTTTAAATGTTTGTTAGAATTTACTTGTGAATCCATCTGGTTCTGGGGATTCTTTTCTTAGGGAGCTCATTCATGACTTGTTCAATTTCTTTTTGTAAGAAGTGATTATTTAAGTCTTCTATTCTTCTGTTAATCTGGACAATTTATATTTTTGTAGATATTCATCGATTATGCTTACATTGTCAGATTTACTGAAATATAATTGGGCAAAATAACTCTTAATAATTTAATTTCATCTTCATGGGTGGCACATTCACCCTTCTCATTTTTTATACTGGTAACTGGTTTTTTCCTTTTCTAAAAAAATCAAAATGAGCGGTGGTTTATCTATTATTTTCCCCCCATAAAACCAGCTCCTGTTTGGCTTTCTCATCGTGGGGAAAGGTTAGGGTTCCTTAGGTTAGAATTGGACATAGTTATACTCCATGGACCTGGATAGTCTGAAGTATCATAGAGATGAAGCTAATGGCTATACCAGCTCTGCCAAATGGAGCAGCTTGAGTAGTCCTGATTCATTCAGCCCAGATGAACCACGATGCCTTTGTGCTTCTTATAGGCCTTGCTGAGCCTTCATGCCTAGACCACTGACCCATCTTAGCCCCTTCACCTTATAGTTTCTTATCTGTCTGTGCCCATTAATGCAGGGATCAATTCAAGAGAGCTTTTCTCCTTGTGAGTTTTTTTTCCCTATTTAGCAGTGTTTGGTTCATGTAACTTATGGTGCCATCAAGGTTTTATAAACTTGTCATCTTAATGTCTTTAATGCCCCTCCTAGCCATAGATCCCATGGTCTGGCAAGCCGAGATTTGGAGAAGGAGCTTAGGGGGCAGGCATCGGCTCCTGCAAACACACGGGGAAGAAAGTTGTCTACCCCTTAACTTGACTGTGTGAAATCAAAACTGACCTGTGATTCTGCCAAGTGGATCATGCATGTTTTTCTTTTCTTCTAACCATGTAACCGGTGGGGGTGGGGTGGGGCTGGGGGGGTCACATAAGAGGATTAGAATCCCTTTAGTGCAGTCAGCAGGTGGTTCCTTCAGCAATAATGTGCCCAAGTGGAAAACCTCCTCCCAGCAGACTTCATGACCTTCTGCTATGGGATCATATCCTACACTCTGAGGCAACTGGACCAGATATGCCTGATGCATAGGTCTTTATAAATAGTTGTCCATGTGTGATCTCATTACTGTAGGCACCACAGTTCTGAAAGGACATTGATGAGCTGAAGGCTGATTGGAAGAGAGTGGCTAGTGGTACAGCTGGAAGACTAGAGGGGTAGTCTTGTAACATTGAGGAAGGCCCCCGGGTAGGCATGATGAGTAGCTTCTCTGTGAACAACTGAGAATGGTGTGGGATGAGAGGGTATGTGAAGCTGCCCCCAGACATGAGATCTCAGAGCCTCTTAGGCAGCGACTTCAGTAACTGCACAGGAATACCTAACCAGGAAATAAATGGAAAGACCTGATTGCTGTGAAATAGTAGGGGGACAATCAGTTTGAAGTAGTCTCTAGTTCTGACTTCCTGCTTTCTTGTGAATGAATGCAGCAACATACACTACGAGCTACCCAGAACTGCTCTTACCTCAAGGGGAGGTGTGTGTGTGTGTGGGGGGGGGGATGTCTGTGTGTGTCTGTGTGTGTGTGTGTATGTCCCTGTGTGTGTGTCTATGTGCATGTGCGTGTGCGTGTGTGTGTGTGTGTGTGATTTCAGGCAGTGTCTCACAGACCCACAAGCTCTGACCCAGTCAGTACAATAGAGCATGCGTTGTGGGTGCCTAATAAAGGAAGATGGGGCCTATAGTTCCCCAGCATTGCAGTGATCCAGCTTTATGGCCATAGAGTTCCCTTCCTTCTGGAGTTTCAAAGTACTTTCAGAATACTAATGAAATCTCCCAACACTTGTGTATAATGGGGGGAAAATGAATTTTTGAAGAGTGTTCACAAAGCTCCCATTCTCAGGTCACTCCTGCCAGTCTACGCATCCATGAGCTTCCTTCTAAGA
This sequence comes from Potorous gilbertii, assembly GCA_028658325.1. Taxonomy (NCBI): domain Eukaryota; kingdom Metazoa; phylum Chordata; class Mammalia; order Diprotodontia; family Potoroidae; genus Potorous; species Potorous gilbertii. The sequence continues at coordinate 7,131 of JAQQSK010008879.1, forward strand.
GCTTCCTTGCTAATCCCCATGTAAGACACTGTGTCCAATCCATTTCCATTCATAAATATTTATTATCAATAGGCAGCTATGAATGCTTACATCAGAAAAGGGAAGGACAGAACACTTGGCATCCAAAGAGGGAGAAGTAGCTGCTTCACGTTTCAGTTTACAACAAATCCAAAAATACACACAAAATAAACAATTTTCTTTTACAGGATTTCATTTTTTACACTTATATTTAAGGATGACGTTATCTTTGCACTGCTTACAGAAAGTACTGGAACACAAATTACAGTTACTCAAATAATGCTTCTTTAAGAGACAACATGAAGGTTTTTAAGGAATAGCCCATGATGCCAAGCTGTCATTAAGATGAACATGCCAGACTTCTTTCTTCCTCATCACTGGGCTTGAAAATTAAGGTTTTACCTTGAAGTTCATGCAGACAGGCTTTCTATATATGCCCGTGAAACTGAGACAGCGAGACCAGGAAAGGGGAATTCTTAATGGATGAAACCTTGTCTCTTTTCCTCCCTTTCCCAGGCCACACAATATAAACATACAAATCAATAAACCTCATTGATACCCTGACAAGCTCCCCCAAACCTGGAACACCTAAATCATGATTTGACAGCCCCAGGATTACTTTTTGTGGCCCCTTTTTGGCCAGCTCCATCTGGAGAGCAGGTGTGTCAATTTCAAATTTCCCTCCACACATTGGACTCTGTGTGTGTGTGTGTGTGTGTGTGTGTGTGTGTGTGTGTATGTATTTGGTGGGGGTAGTGGTGGTGGTTAGGCCTGAAAAGGGACAAGATGGCATCCCTGTTGGTTGAAGCAGGGTTTCGTCTGATTTCAATCTTCCCTTCCTTTTAACTGCAGTTGGGGGAGGGGGGTGGCACCTGATATAGTTATCCCTTGGGCTCTTCTCAGCCAGCCTGGTTTGCTCAAGCAGAGCCCACTAAGCACCAAAAGCTGCTGGTGTACATCACTGTGTGACTGCAACAGACTGACTAGCCATGCTGTAAGATGATCAGGACCTCCTCTGGGATTCTTCTCCAGGGGTTGTTGGGGAAACAGTCCTGATATTCTAATGGCAAATCCTACTGGATCACTTCTCTTATCAGGGATGAAATTTTTGCCAGCAAACTGTATCTCTGAGGTCACAATGGGAAAAACCGGAGTGATTCCAGCAAGAGTCTGGATAAGACTAGCCCACTGAGAACCTTCTGAACTCTGGTCTTTCTCTGGGCATTGATTTGAAAGACAGCCTTTGAAACTACAGCCTAGCTGCTCTCTTCCCTTTTGTTCTTCCAGACTGGAAAATTAGCCTCACAGAGGATGAAAAATACTGTCCTATTGAAAGAGGAGAAAGCATTTCCAAACCCATTTGGAGAATTTTTGGAGAAAAAGCCTCCTGAGAAGGGCTTGGCTGTTAGCTACCTATGTGAATGCTGCTGCTGGTTTTGACTTCGTTTGTTCATTTCGTTCTTTCCTTTTTTCTTATTTTAACAAGCAACAAAAGCAAAACAAAATACTGAGGGGGAGGGGTCGTTTTGATCACCAGTACTGTGTAATGGAGGCAACATGGTGTAGTGTAAAGAGGGTGGGATTTTAGCATCATAGGACCAGCGTTCAGATTTCTGACACTAACTCCTCTGTGACCTTGGACTAGTCTCTTATTTCTGGGCCTCAGTTTCCTCCTCTGTTCTACTAGATGGCCTCTGACCCCTCTTCTAGCTCTTAATCTGGGATCTCCTCCATTCCCTTCCAATGATTCCCATTTCAACCGAGCTTTTGCAATCATTTTGCTCTGAGCCTCCATTTGATGTCTTGTTTTTCCTCCCTACCTAGGATCTAGGTCAGGGGTGAGGAACCTGGGTCCTCAAAGCCACATGTGGAACTCTAGGTCCTCAAGCATGACCCTTTGACTGAATCCAAACTTAACCAAACAAATCCCCTTATTCAAAGGATTTGTTCTGTAAAATTTGGACTGTCAGAAGGCCGCATTCAAAGACCTAGGAGGCCACAGTTTCCCTACTCCTGATCTAGATGGTTCTAGATCTCCAAGGGCTTCTATGAGTACCACTAGCACAGGGGGAAATTAGTCCCTATGTGTAATGTTAGTTGTATGAAAAAACATGTTCCAAGAGCAACCTTAAACATGAACCTGAAGAATGCAAGGCCCTAGTGATTTGTAAAGTCCCTGCCCGGTCCAGCCACTGGCAGTTTGTCTGCCAGAGGAATCCCCTTGAGGTACTGCTCACTTATGCCTCTGATTGTGCCTTCTTTGGGGACGACTTGCAGAGTACTTCCAAGAAGAACAGCTTTGTTACTTACTGGCCATTCTTCCTTTTGGACTCTATCTCTGTTCTCCCCCATCTTATCCACCAAATGTCTCTGAATGACATTTGGTTGTTTCCAAAAATCAAGTCACATACTTCACAGGATGGAGATTTCCAATCCCAATAGTCTGCTTCAGGCTGGGAGGGCCATTACCAAAGCGGGGAGGCTAGACCTATTTGGAGCATTTAGTAAGTGCCTACTATGTGCCAGGCTTTGGGAGTAGGAGCACAGGTAGCCTTAGGGAATACTGAAGAGTGTACCTCTCAGTTGGTCAGGTAGCAGCTGTGTTTCTTGGGCATCTCTTGCTGTATAGAACGCCATATTAATGCATAATGTATGAAGTAGAAATGAATTTTGAACGCTTGATTTGAAAATATGATAATGACTTTCTGGTGCTTTTAGAAACATTTATCAGGTCTCCATTTCTTTAGTGCTTTCCTCCCTCTTGCTTCTTTGGAGATTCTTCTATCAATAAATACTGAAACCCAGTTATAGAGAGAACTAGCATCTGAGAAGGGGAGAATTTCCACAGGACCAGTATGTTGAAACATGGAACTCTGGTTGCCAACAGTTAGTGCTCACCTTAACCATCATCTGAAACCCAACCCAGCTCTGGTCTGATCTTTCATCTAGTTTGAAATAATCTGAGATCAACAAAGTCTTATATGGCCATATCTCTGGCTTCTACCACCATTGCCCTCCACTAAATTGTTCTGTGTAATCTCTCGCCAAGCCTTTGTCTATCCAAAGATGTCAACTGGCTATTCATTCTGCCTATTTCTTTCTGAATGCCACACTGATGACAGATTGGTGACTCATCAAGGCTCAACCTTTTAACTGTGTGCCTGTGGAGGGTTGGCCAGCTTAGAGCCTCACCAAACCCACCCCACCCCACCCATGCCTTGGTATGGAGAATGGAATGGACAGAGCTTTCAACCTGGGAGCCCTAAAGTGCAGTGCAGTCTGCTGAGCCTAGGGTTCCAGGGTAAGATGCACCTGAGATCCACAGGGAGAGAACTGAACAGCAGTATGAGAAGAGCCTTTTGACCATGTAAGTTGCTTGACTGGTACATCCACTCAGGCAAAGACATTCATCACTTGTGGGCCAAACTGTGGGCTTTCCCTCAGATTGCTCCCACTCATTCATGTTGTGGTGGGCAGGTCACTTTGGACTTCTCTAGACCATGAGGTTAACCCACTCAACTTTATATTTAAATATTCAAATTTTTAATATGTACATGGCTCTCGAGTGCCACTAAAACACACACATACATACAGACACACACAAGTGTACACTTTACACTGTCAGGAAAAGAAACTGAGGCAGAGAGAATAACAGAAAGGGCAAAGACACCAAACCATCGAGGGTAGGCAGGAAGTAACTGAAGGCAGAGTTCCAAGGCCCACTTGAGTGCCCAGGCTAGCTGGGGATGGATTACTGCCAGACTGGGGTGGAGAGCTCCAACCTGCAGCACCTTCATGGCAATCCGAGGCCGCGTGTTAGCACAGAGAGAGTCACATCTCAAGTAGGTGGTAAGGCTGCAAGACTCACACTTAGGTTTCACCACGAATGCTAGTTGAAAGTCAGCAGATTGTTGGTTGGTTGTTTGTATTTGACAGGTAAGGTCCTTTGTTTCTAACCTGAGTGCTTTGTTTCATTTCTCTTCTGCAAAGCCAACAACCCCCAAACATGATAGATGTCAAGTTTGTGACAATCGCAACAGAATCCACTCCACTGCATGCACTCATTTTGGTGAGAATGACTTCAAAACTGCTTCTTTCCAGAGGAATATCATTCTAACCCTTCTATCCTCTCTCCCTAACTAAAAAGCTCAGTGCTCAACCAAAGACACTGAGGAGCCAAGATCATAGAGAGAGAGGGGTGGGGTGGGGATGGGGTGCCACACAGACAAAATGGACCCACAAAAAACAAAGCAATGCATAAGCCACTTGGGTAGGAAAAGAATAAAGGAGCTCCTAGGGATGCAACTGAGGCAGTGTCTCTGTGCTGAAGCCAGCGGTGGAGCACCAAATGACAGCTTCTACAGCAGCAAAATTGGGGGTGGGAACCTAGAAATCGTTCAAATCAAAGAAGGAATTTCTCTGGAAGTCATTCTGGTATTGTGGTCAAAGAAGGTGGGTGTGTGTATGTTGTGGTCAAAGGCGGATGTATACATATGTAGCCACTGACTGCTCTGATCAGTTGCCTCAGATCACCCCAGGGCTCTAGCTGGAACCTGTGGGGCCTTAGAATGGCACCCAATGCAATGGATGCAGTACCAGTACTTGGAAAAGTGTTACATTTCTGAGTCTTTTCATACTTCAGTAAAACGTGAGCTCTGTAGAGGCCAGGGATGCTGCCATTTTGTTTTTGTATTGCCAGTGCTCAGCACAGTGCCTTACTCAGAGCAAGAGCTTCATAAATACTTGTTGGATTGGACCAGTTTGGATTGGTAGAACAGACCAAGGTCAAAGTCCAGGGTGAGTAAATAGCTTAGCAGAGGAGGACCTGATCTCCCCCCAACAATTTCATTTCGAAGTCCAAGGGGAGATGTGTGTTCTCTGGGTCTGGTTCTTGCACACTCACAGTGCTCACTTGAAAATCAGAGTTGGTGCTGGAGAGGTTGCCCCATGAACAGCACAGCATGGCGGCAGCCTTTGGAGTCCTTGGTGAACAGGAAGGACACTGTCATCCTGGGTTTGTTCCCTCCTCACAGTTGAGATAAAATGGCAGCCAGATGAATGCACCTGACCTGAGAGAGTCTGAACTGGGTCACGGTGAGAAGCCAGAGCCTAGCCCTGCACCCTGGGGTGATGGTACCATTCTTGACGATGGTACATTTGTGCTTGGAATTCTGCATCCCCCTTTGTGTCCCCAGAGCAACAGCTGGAATTCCAGGAGGGGTCATACTTGATAAGTGCCTCTTTGGACACCATTCAGTAGTTTTCTTTGGAGATTTTTCAGCCTAATAATGAAATGTAGTTGAGATGTCGAGCATGCTCCTTGAGGACAGGGACTGCTTTGTGTTTGATCTTCTCTCTGCCGCCTGGAAAGCAGCAAGATCCTCTGATACATACTGATGGGGCCCCTCGGTGCTCAGTGGGAGCATTGGTGGAGGGAGGTCCCTTGTCCAATTCCTGACCCTAGTGCCTAGTACCGGGTCAAGCAGGTACTACAGAGATGCTTATTGAATCAAGCCCCATTGTAGAGGTGAGGACACTAAGGTTTAGTGACTTGCAGAAGCTCATGAAACCAGCAGCTTCCTGTCATGATAATGTGTTTAAATCAATTTCAGGGTCAGAGAAAAGATAAGCAGGAAGTTGAATTAAGCTGCTTCATGATGTGCAAGATAAGTTAATGACATTTATATACAGTCGGGTTCTGATGATTTAATAGTGGCGAGCAGAATATGCTTTTGGATTCTTAACATCTGGTTCTGGAATAGATATTTTGGCTCTAAATTTTGTGATGGGTCTCTGTACTTCAGAACATAACAAAAAATGCAGCTGGATTACACCTTCCCTGGGACCAGAGGTGGTGGTGAGTGCTCTGGCACTAGAAGAAATTGACTCTTAATATAGGGCAGGGATCTTGAGCCTCCATCCTTCCCAGGCTCCCTGAAGACTAGGAGTCCATGGGGGCATCGAAAGCAAACCACTTGCCAGCTCTTGTGTTCTATCATGATCTTAGTCTAGTTGATGAGAACCTAATGTTTGCCCCCATATAAAGCCTCGGGTTGAAAAGTCCCAACTATGCACAAACGGTGATCTGACAGATCAGTTGTCCAGAGGGCCCAGGCTTGGAGCTGTCTGTTGCTGCTGCAGCCACACAGCTGCCTTGGAAAAGAATGAAGTG
>JAQQSK010008880.1:0-13320 GCA_028658325.1 Potorous gilbertii
TGTTCTCTAGTCTAAACATCCCTACTTCATTTGATTCTCATAAGACATTATCTCAAAGTCCTTTCCCATCCTGGTCACCCTCCTCCAAATGCCCGCATGCTGTCAGTGTTCATCCTAAAACAAAGAGTCCAGAACTGAAAACAGTACTAAATATGTGATCTGACCGTAGCAAAATACAGTACTTCAGTCTTCTTAGACCCAAACGTTGTACTTTTCCTAACGAAGTCAAAGAGAGGCAACAGCATCACATAGCAGATAGGGCTGGACTTGAAGTTAGAGAGACCTGTGTTTAACTTCCTTTCTGACACTTAATTGGATGTATGGTCTTGGGCAAATCAACCTCTGTGTTCTGCAGGCAGCTCCCTAGGATTTAGATGATAGCATTCTAGTTGGGTTTCTGTAGAGTTAAAACCAAACAGGATTCTAGGGATAATCAGGTCTAACTCTCCCATTAAAAAAACAAAAACAAAAAGCTCAGTAAAGAGAAGTTCAAGGTGACATCCTGGGTTACTACAGGAATTTGTAATTTGCTGAGCTGCCATTAGTGGTCTTTGAAAATCACAGAGTATGGGAAATGTGTCACAGGGCTGCAGAAAAGCAAATGTCATAAACTGTATAATGAAGAAAGAGGGTAAACACTTCAAACTGTAATCCAGTGAGATTAATTCTTATGAAAATTCTAGATTTTTCATTCAGAAGATGGTTTGCAAGGATTGAGACCTGCTACAATTTAGTATAGACCTAATCCTGCCATAATACCCTCATTTCCTTTTTTGATGGAGCATACTAAGTAAGATTTGGTAGATAAAGAAATGCTGAAGATACAATATACTTAGATTTTAGCAACTTGTTGTCAAGCTTTCTTATATCATTCTGTTGGACAGCTGGAGGAAAGTGGGCAAGATAATAAGTATTATTTGATAGCTTCAGAGCTGATGTCGCCATTTCGATCTGTTCTAAGTTAGCAATGGTCACTAATGTGCTTTCCCTTCGAATATTATGCCCATGCATCTACATTTTAGTTATTTTGAGTTATACACTTCATATCCATTTACAAACATGAAAAGACAACAATACAGAGAAAAGATTATTATTTCACATATGAAGTATCAAAATTTTATTTGTAATGTCCTCCCCAAATGAGAAAAAAACTCTCTCAAGACTAGATGTATTCACAAATTATACCAAGCATTTAAAGAAAAATTAATTCTAATACTGTGTGAACTGTTTGAAAAAAATATGTATAGAAGGGATCCTACCAAATTCCTTTTGTGACATAAATAGGTTTTTGATACCTGAATCAGGAAGAACAGAAATAGAAAGGAAAATTATAGGCCAATTTCCCAAATGAATATTAATGCAAAAATTTTAAATAAAATACTAGTAAGGCGATCACAACAGTGTATCACAAAGATCATACACTATGATCAGGCTGGGAATGCAGGATTACTTCAATATTAGAAAAAAACAATAAGCATAATTGGCCATATCAGTAACAAGAGCAAAAATTATGATTATGTCAATTAATGCAGAATAATCTTTTGATAAGGTATGACACCTTAGTTTAAAAAAACCAAGAAAACAAAGGAATAAATGATTTAAAATGATAAGTGATTTGTAATTGAAGTCAAGAACAAGCGTTGTCTATAATGGAGATAAATTAGAAACCTTTCCAAATAATATTGAGGTAAAACAAGGATATCCATCATCATCATTATTCAATATTGTGCTAACTGTTGTAGCTAGCTATAATAGTAAGATAAGAACAAGAAATTGAAATGTAGGGAAATTGAAACGGAGGCAGTGAGGAAAGAAAACTCGTTTTTTTTTTTTTTTTTACAGATGGTTTACCTAGAGAGTTCACTTGAAAACTACTCAAAACAATTAACAACTTCTTCAAAGTTGCAGGATATAAAATAAATCCAAATAATCATCAGTGTTTCTGTGTATTGCCAACAAAACTCAGCAGGAAGACATAGAGAAATTCAGATAAATGAAGACAGTTTAAAATGCTTGGGAGTCTCCCAGCCAAAACACACACAAATGTGAACACAATTGCAAAACACTCAAATATGGATGCAAATGGTGTGAGATGTATTAATTGCTCATTGATAGGCTGAGCCAGTATAATATGATGACAATACTAGTTCAATTAATACTTATTCAGTGTCATAATAAACTGCCAAAGGATTACTTTATAGAGGTAGGAAAAAAAAGTAACATTCATCTAGAGGAACAAAATATCAGGAGAATCAATGGAAAGGAAAAAAATGGACAGGAAAGTGGCCTAGCAGTACCAGACTTCAAACTATACTATAATAACTGTAATAGCCAAAACAATTTGTTACTGGTTATTTTAGTTAAGAAATAGCATCTTAATAACAGATTAAATACACAATATACAAAAGCAAATGAGCACAGTAAACTAGTGTTGGATGAACTCAAAAGATCCCAGCTACTAGGGCAAGAACTCATTATTTGACAAAAACTACTGAGAAAACTGAAAGGCAGACAGGAGTCATATCACATGATACACCAAGATGAGGTCAAAATAAATACATGATTTAGACATAAAAGGTGATACCAAAAGCAGATTAGAGTAGCATGGAAGAAATTGCCTCTCAGATCTACAAATATATGAGTTCATGAACCTAACAAGAGATAGGGAGGTTTATGGGAGGTAACTGGGTAATTTTGCTTACATAAAATTTAAAAGTTTTTGCACAAACAAAACAGTGCGACCAAAATTAGAATAAACTGGAAAGGGTATTTTTATAGCAGATTTCTCTGATAAAAGTCTCATTTCTCAAATATATGGGGAAATGAGCCAAATTTATGAGAATAAGAGACAACTAATCATCAAAAGAATATGAACAGGCAATTTTCAAAAGAAATCAAAGATATCAGTGGTCATATGAAAAATGCTCTAAAGCACTAATAGAGAAATGCATATTAAAGCAACTCTGAGATACCACTTTATACTCATCAGATTGGCCAAGGTGACAGAAAAAAGGAAAATAACATGATGGGAGGGTATGTGGGAAAATAGGTACACTAATGCGCTGTTGGTAAGGTTGTGAAGTGGTCCAAACTTTCAGAGAACAATATGGAACTGAATCCAAAAAACTATCAAACTCTGCATATCCTTTACTCAGTAATACCACTCGTAGGCATATGCCCCTAAAAAGATTAAAGAAAAAGGGAAAAGACTCACATGTGCAAAAATATTTATAGCACCTCTTTTTGTGGTGGCAAAAAAAAAAATTGGAAATTGAAGGATCTTCATCACTTGATGAATGGTGTATGAATGCGATGAGATATTAATTATGCTGTCAGGTGATGAAAGTGGTAGATTCAGAAAAACCTGTGAAGATTTTTATGAACTGATACGAAGTGAATTGAAGAGAACCAATGGAATAATTTACATAGCAACAGTGATATTATAAAGTTAATCAGTTCTGAAAGGCTTAGTAACTGATCGATACAATCATCCACCCAAGTTCTAAAGGACTCGTGAGGAGAAACAAACACTCTCCATCTCCAGATAGAGAACTGATGGACTTAGAACGCAGGTTGTGGCACCTTTTTCTCTTTTATTTTTTCCATAAGACTTTTCTAATATAGAGATACATTTTACATGATATATGGTTGATGGATATTGAATCATAACTGTTTCTAGGTCATTCAGCACTTTGGAGATAGAGCTTTTTCCTCATCCTCTGTGTTGTGCAATTGAACCATATAATTGGGATGGGAAGAGAGGACACACTGGTAAAGGAAATGGTTAGTGCTGGTGTTCCCTCACCATTCCTTAGAATGTGTCAATAGTGTCAGTGGATGGTTCACCTTTCAAAACTGAAGGATTAACCATAGTTAGCCTCATTTTGAGTAATCCCAAAGTCATATAACTTTTAACCTTGGAGTTTTAGAAACAAGAACTTCAATTTTTAAGTATTAATGGTAGCTGTTTATTTTTCTGCAATTGCGTTTGCCATTTTGTTTGCCTCTGTACTACGTAGGCAAAATATTTAGAACTAAATTATTAAACCAGAATTAATATATGTAATTTCTTTTGTGCTGCTCTTTAAAATAGCCCTTTCAGTTAAATAGAATTTGGTCCTGTAATTAAAGCCTCCTGTTTCCTTTCTGTGATGTTTCATATTCTTTTTTTTAAAGGATCAAAGTAATAGCGAGATTATGATTGGTGTAATGTCAGGAGGAATACTAATTTACAAGAACAGGGTCCGAATGAACACCTTTCCATGGTAAGAAGTTCTGTTATTGCCTTTTCCTTTGCACTTGTATCTAATGTTTGTTGGATTAAAAAAAAATTCCCTCTAATTTTTTTTGTCCAGTATTTGAATCTTACTTGTCAGTTGAAACTTGTGTTTAAGTACATTTTTAATTTCCAACATGACTAGAAAGTTGAAGTGTCTGTTGAATCTGCTTCCTGTCATCAGTCCAGCCCCTTGTGGATGCCTTTTAATCATGTATTTTTCTTCTAAATAAACTAATTTTTTGAAACTACACTTACAATTTTTTCTTGATATCCTGTAGTTACATCCATTGAAGTCAATATAATACCATTAAAAATGGCTAATCTTAGTCATATATATTTTCTGCTATCAGTTAGGGAGTAGGAAAATCACATTCACAGAATCATCCAAGTTCAGAAATGACCTCAGAGATTGTCTATTTCAACTCATACCTAAGTAGCAATCCCTCAACTACATCCCTAGCAAGTGCTCATCTCATCTTGAAGGACTGTGAAAAGGAATTCACTATATACCAAAGCAACCCATTCTATTTTTGGGTAACTCTAATTATTGAAATTTTTCTTGCTTCATACCTAAATCTTCCTCTCTGCAGCTTCAGCCCATTTGTCCTAGTTCTGCCTTGGGGTTTGGGGTAAGTAGAACAAATCTAATCCCTCTTTTCATATAAGTTTTTAAATACTTGAAGACAACTAACGGATCCTTCCCTAAGTCTTTTCTTCTCCAGGCCTAACATCTCTAGTTCCTTACATTCATTCTCCAGGTCCCTCATCATTATGGTGACCTCCTTCTGGATGTACTCCAGTTTATCTACATCCCCCCTAAAACGTGGTACCCTTGGTTCTAAAATATTCCTAATACAGGTGACCAGAAGGAAAGAAAGGGAACTGTTGTAAGCCTCTTGAGTGTATGGGTGTATCTGACACTCTGCCTCTTAATGTGAACTGAATTTGAGGTGACTTCTTTTCAGTTGCAAGCACTGTACTGGTTGACTCCTATTGAATTTATAACACACTGAAAGCACTGGATCTATTCTTTAGACACTGCATATTTGCATTCCCATTAAGGGCTTGCGTGCTCTCTCTCTCTCTCTCTCTCTCTCTCTCTCTCTCTCTCCCTCTCTCTCTCTCTCTCTCTCTCTCGATATGTGTGTGTGTGTGCGTGTGATTTTGTATTTGTACTGTTAACCTTTTTTTAATCCAGATGTAAACTTTGCTTTTTTTATTTTATTCATTTATTTTGTCTCTAGCCTCTCAAGATCTCTTTCATTCTGATTATAATCCAGTGTATTAACTCTCTCCCTACATATCTACTTTCTCTAGCTTTTTATCAGTAAATTTAATTAGTAGAATAGAACAGATAAGCAAGATGTAGAAATAACACACATGTAACATAAAACAAACTAGTAGGCTAGGGATGCTTTTTAAAAAAAAACTTCTGGAGAAACTGATGAAAAATAGATTTACTTTAGCATTTTGCTGAATTGTAATAAATTGTAATTTATTATTGTAATTATTATTATTGTAATAAATTTCAAGTGATATGTAATCTGAATACAAAGTTATACCATTTAAAAATTAGGTAATAGAATGTTATGTCTTTACCAGATCGGAATAAGGGAACAATTCATATTTAGGGAGATGTTAGAAGACAAAACACAAAATCTGATTGTAGAAAGTAGAAAAACTTCTACACAAATGAAATCATTTATCTAGAATCAAAAGAAAAGACTTAAGTATTCATTGATTAAGAAAATACATGATGACAAGCTATTATGATTCCAGTAACACTTTTAAGTGACTTAGTATTTTATTAAGCATTGTACCATCTTCATTTATAAAATAGTAATACGTGTATATGTAAAACATTTAGTCTTCCAAAGAAGTTTCCTTATTTATTATACTGAATCTTAATGCATCTTTTATAAGTGCTAGATCAAAATAATGCCAGTAGCTAACATTTATATAATGCCCTAAGAAAAGATGGTTAAAAACACAACCCCTTGTTCTCAATGAGTAGGTAGGATGGAGATTGGTGGGCACAGTGAGTACAGAATGTTCCATACTTTAATAAATACAGTCTTTGTGCTGCTTGATTTTGCTTAATTGTTTTAATTTGTTAGAAGGGAAAGTGGTGGAGGGAGATGGTATTGGGAAATTACTAGTAGAAAAAAAGTATCAATAAAGCAAAATAAAGTCAGGGGCTTTAATTCCTAGGTTACCTCTAAGTTATTTTCTAACTCCAGGATAAGTCATGGGTGTGTATAATTTGGGGGGGGGGGATTGTAAAGGATAGAACACAAAAACTAAAACTGAATGTTTACATGAATACATGTATGTGTATGAATGGACGTACAGACCTTTAAGACTAGAGCCCTTTCTACTGTGCAACATAACATATATGAATACATAAATACAAGTATGTTGTTCAGTCTCATGTCTGCTCTTTATAAGTCCATGCATCATACTGTCCATGGAATTTTCATGGCTAAGATACTGGAATGATTTGTCATTCCTTCTCCAGTAGATTAAGGCAAACAGATTAAGTGACTTGTCCAAGGTCATACAGCTAGTAAGTGTCTGAGATCAGATTTGAACTCAGATCTTCCTGACTCCACACTCAGTGCTCTATCTACTGGGCCACCTAGCTCTCTCCCTATAGAAGTATATACTCTTTGTTGTTCCTAAAGATTTAAGGTTTGTGTTTTTCTCCATCTTCTGTTATATCTGGGAACTTGTGTGCACACATGATATGACAAAAGAAATGCCCCAATCTGTTATGACTCTCCAGCTGTAAATTCCAAGCCTTATTTATAAACTTATTTATAAACTTAGCTAAAAGGTTCATATTTGAAGGAAGAAAAGCAGTGTTCTCCCCCACCTCCCAAAAAACAACCAACATAAGAGTAGAATTCTTCTTAATGCAAGCTTTACCTCATTTGCTTCTTTCAAAGATACCTTTAAGTTATTTGCTAGTATTCTACCCTTTGGAAATATTGATACTGACTATAAATATAAAATTCATGTTATCTTCAGTATGTGTCTTTCACTTGGTCCCCCAACACTAGATTTTTGTAACATTGGATCCTTTTAGCTCTTAAAGAAATTTTAGTTATATTTACAACTATGTTATAACACAAGGGACAGAGTCTTTTGTTGGTTGTGATTCTATTTTGTGTCTTTTTGAAAAACAGCTTGGATCACAGATCTGCATGCACATACAAGAACTTTTTTCTCATTAAAATTGTGCATTAGGGGAAAAGTGGTATAAGAGTAAATTAAAATGGTTTTGAAATGTAAGATTATTTTTTTTAATAGTCCAAGTATTAATCTTGTAAGCTACAAAATCTCAAATTTTATATTCAGTAACGTTTGTGATTTAAAATGTTAGAAACACTCATGGGCATTTTAGAAAGTTTCTAATATGTTTTGGAAATTGGTTCAAACCCTTGCACAAATTGCAATATCAAATCTGAATCTTATTTATGATTTTAGTAGTCCATATGCAATTATGAACTTAACCAAGTAATTATTTTCCTTTACTTTACTGTAATATTTTACTCAATTCATAAGAAAATATCAGCCAACAATTTTTTTTGTCAATATCTTTCTAAACAATGTTTTAGGAACACAGAATGAAGCAAAGTATTTTCTCTTGCATTTTGTTTTTGTTTTGAGTTTTTCTCATGGTTTCTCCCATTCATTTTAATTCTTTTATGCTACATAACTAATATGAAAATGTGTACAATAAGAAGGTATGTGTAGAACCCATATAGGATTGCATGCCATCTCAGGGAATGGGGGAAGGGAGAAAAAAATCTAAGACTTATGGAAGTGATTGTAGAAATCAAAACAAATTAATAAAAAAATTAATGTTCTATTAAAAATACATTGTGAATAGAAACGATTCTTTTATGTGGTAACTTTCATGGAATAAATCTATTGTTTTCCTATTTTAATCATTTTTGGCATTATATATGTCTTGAATACTCTAGTTGAATTTTTTTTTATAGGTTGAAGATTGTAAAAATTTCATTTAAATGCAAACAGTTTTTTATTCAACTTAGGAAAGAATTGGTAAGTACCAATCTTATCTTGTCAAATCAACATAGAAATTATTATATATATATTTTAGAGAGGAATTTAGCCACTTTCATATTAAAAACTTTTCCCATTTTGCTAAGTAGACGAGGCTCATGTATCTGCTTTCCTATAACTTCTTTTGAATGAATGTATATGTAAATTTTAAGTCATGATGCATTTGAAAATCATATCAGGCAAATGTGACTTCAAATAAGGTTCCTTTTGGTTAGGACATGATATTTATTACTTAAATGTGTTTAAAGATAGCTGATCCTCATTGGGTGCACTTTATACTAATGAAATTACAGATTAGATAAAAACAACAAAAAGTCCTTAAAAATGACAGCGGATGCTAAGATTGACAGTTATTTGACCATCTATAAAGATTTAATGTTGATAATCTAAATATGATGACCAAAAAATTGACATACTTTGGGGGGGGGACAAAACCATACCAGTATTGATATTCTCATGAAAAACAGAAACTGGGTGGGAGACGGAGAAGGGAAATTACACATATGTAGTAAATGCAAGAATTGCTTACAGATTTTTCCTCAGAGACATAATCCAAGGAATTTGACATGTTGGTTTCATTGTGTGCCTAGGGGTGCACTTGGCCATCCTTGTAATAAACATAAGCCAAAGGAAACATTGGGAAGAAAATTGTAGTTTGTGTCCTAATATCTGTTACAGGTGATAAAGGACAGAAATTCTATATAGAACTTGGCAGAATTCTTCAAATCAAGTCAAACGTGCTTCCTACCTTTAATGTGACAGTGAACATATGGAAGGCAACGTAGTATAACAGAAAGTACGCTGGCTTTTGAGTCAGAGGATTTGGCTTCAGATCTTGGCAGTCCCGTGTACTGCATCTATAACATTTGGCAAGATCTTTCCCTTTCTAAGTCTTAATTTCCCTATCTGTAAAGTGAAGAGATTTGTCTAGATTACCTCCTAGGTCCCTTTTAGCTGTAAATCTGTAATCTATGAAGAATTTGAAAGTATGGCTCAGATTTGAGAAATTTAAGAAGCCAAATACTTGTAGACTAGTCAGAAGCCTCACATCCATACACCATAAATATGTCCTTCCAGAAAGAGTTGGCAGGTGCTAGACATAAGCAAAGATGGAATGACATTACACATAAAAATGAATTTGATTATATGTTAATAGAAAAGAAATAATGTATTATTGTGGAAGGGCTATCAAAATCAACTGCCTGTTTACTGTTAGACTATTATCTAGATAAAGCAAAAGTCAAATTTAAACTCAAACTAGGAAAAAAATTAGAAAAGTTCATTAATTTAAACTGGACTACTTAAATAGTCTATGTTGATATTCCTATAAGTGGGAAACAGAGTAAGTCATATATATATAGCAGTCTTGATTATCATCATTACCCTCAAGAATTAACCAAGGAGAGCTTAGAAATCAATTTGGCCAGCCAACCCTTGATGCCTTTCCATTCAAAATTATAAAAGCCAAATACCACATCAGTTTTTTAAATACAAATTCATTTGACTTCCTAGGTTAAATTAGTATTCCAAAGAAATGGCCCAGAATATATCAGTATCTCTCAGTATCTCTCCACTTATATAAACACACACACACACACACACACACACACACACACACACACACATATATATGTATATGTATATATGTATTCTTGCCTTTATAAAAATCTTTATAAGATTTATGTATGCATGTCCTAGGTGTGAAAATGTGAAGAAAAATGGACAGATTTTCACAAAGAATTTTTTTATGGTAGATCCATCTTTGTAATGACATAATTGACTATAAGGGGCAGAGAATATAGGAGGGGCAAGATAGTGCAGCTGAAAATATTTGAAATCAAAGGACCTTGGTCTGAATCTTGCTTTTGCTTATTTATTACCTTTGTCACTTTAGGCAAGTTCTTTTAACCTCTCTAGGCCTCATCTTTGTCATCTGTATAATGAGCAGTTTGAACTAGAAGACCTCTTAACTTCTAGCTTTAAATCTGTTAGCTATTTGAGAACATAGACAGAGGTTACTCAAAATGAAGAGAGAGAATGGGCAGGTTGCATTTATTGCCAGTAGAGGGAGTAATTATATTGTTAAAGTCAGATATTCCTTTGAATGTTACCTGCCTCATACATGCTGACTACTAAGGTAAAAATTGAATTTTAATTATAATAATTTTTTTGTTATGGTTTCAGTACAGAGTTTTTCCAACTAGCCTGTTACTGCGTAAGATTCCTTAAATAGATTACTTTCCCACTCAAGGACATAAATGGTTCCATCTACATGGTTATTATAAAAGGGCATTAACGTGATGCTTTATAGCATCCGTTTCTTTGCCCTGCTTTATTCAGATCACTTGCTTTCACTCAGTTCTCGGATTGGTCCCTTCTCCAAAGAAACTCAGCCCTGTCCTATCTTGTCTTTAATGCAGAGAGACTCAGAATAAGAAATCAAATTTTTATTACAACTAAGAAAGGACTTTGTGATAAAAGGTGTCAGATAAGAATTAGAGTCATGTAACACATCTAGAAGGTCATTTAGTCTGTGCCCTGTATTTTATGGATGTTAATAGGAAAACTGACAGAACAAGCCATCTCTGCATTGTGTTAGGTCAGTACTATCCTTAGAGGAGGATTACATTATTACAGCATCAGAATAGGAGTTTTAAAAGAACACAATATTTTCCTTTAGTGTGTTGATTTCCTATTTCAGCCAATAGATGTATCAAAGCTGCATAAAAGAATGAGCGCTGGTCTTGAGGTCAGAAAGTCCCTAGGTGGAAATTCCACCTCTATTCTTACTAGTTGAATAGCCACAGGGAAGTTACTAATCTCTGTGAAACTCAGTTTCTGCATATTTCGGTATGTGACCTTGAAGAAGTGAGGACATCTCTCAGCCTCAATTTCCTTATCTTTAAAATGAGGGTATTGGTATGAGGTTTCACCTCTCCCAGACAAGCAAAGATGATTTAAAGGGGAAAAAAAACAAAATAGTAATTATCAGAGAAGCTGTGAGAGGGTTAGACACACCAGTATGCTGTTGGTGGAGCTGTGAATTGGTTCAGAATTGATTCTGGAAAATAGTTTGGAAATTTAAATAAGAAGTCACTAACTAGTATACATCCTTTTGACCTACCAAAACTACAGTTTAGGAATGTACCACTAGGAGGTCAGAGACAGAAGGAAAAGCCTTATATGTTCAAAAATATTTTAGCGGCCATTGTGTATGTGAGAGAGAGAGAACTGGAAATAATAGTTACTCATCAATTACAGGGTGTCTGAACAAATTATGAGATATGAATACCATGCAGTATTATTGTGCAGTAGAAAATAGGGAATATGAATTCAGAAAAATATGAAAAGGTGTAAACTGAAACAGTGAGGTGACCAGATCCAGAACAAGTTATACTTTGACCAAAATAGTGTGAAGGGAAATATCTCTGAAATACCTAAAAACATTGATCAAAGGAAAAAATCTGTCCTACCTTAAAAAAGACTGGTTACCAGGAGATGTAACCTCATTTATCTTCATATATGCGCTTACTAAGTGAAGCACTAATGAGTGAGCAAAAAACCATTGATTAAGCACAATATGCCAAGAACTGTTCTAAGAGCTAAAGATATAAATAGAAAAAATGAGACACTTCCTGCTCCCAAGGAATTTACCTTTAAATTGAGATGACAATACATTTGAAAGAGTTCATCTTTAAGGCTGAAGAAAATATCTGTGATTATAAGCATTCTATGCCAAGGCATGTGACTAAGCCCATTGGTCTGGAGTAAAGAATAGTAAGGCAGTATGGTAAGACCTGGCAGACCTTAAGACACAGTGGCAATCCAAATGGAAAGCCTTGTGGTCCTCCATGTTACTGGAAAAACTGTAATTGTTGAATCAATGTAAGCATCATCCAAGTAAAGGGAAGAATCTTGTTTTACTACCTGGCCATCCAAGTGGTGTGTAAGTTACATAAGTTGTCAGAAGAGCAAAGTGTGAGAATAGGGAAAGGCAACACCCACCAGCAGTGGCTCTTCTTCCCTGGTGCTCTAAAAGCTTTGCTGTAAATCCTTCTAAATTACATGATGTTAATGTTTATTATATTTTGTCAAGTTGTTTGATGTTTTTTGTTTTTGGGTGGGGGGTTCATTCCCTGCAGCATGAATCTAGAGAAACATTACTGGGATTCAATATGGTGAATTACAGAGCATGTAAGAATTTGTGGAAAGCATGTGTAGAACATCACACATTTTTCCGTTTGGATAGACCACTGCCACCTCAGAAGAATTTTTTTGCACATTATTTTACTTTGGGTTCAAAGTTCCGATACTGGTAAGTACTACTTTGATGATTAATGTTTTTTATATTAATTGCTGGGGTTTTTGGAAGTCAAATTCTAGTTTACAGTACCATATAGTGATTGTGGTACCTGGTGATGTTAATGATATAAAAATCTTATTTATGTAAGTTTTGGGCACAGAGTTTGTCCATCTCAGCATATCTTTATAACGTGGTTTATAAGCAGGAATGATGATTATCACTTCTGTTACTCAGCAGCGCACTCGAAGTGCCGGCTGTAGCAGTAAGGGAAGAAAAAGCAATTGAAGGAGTTCGAATAGACACTCAGAAATCAAAACTTAATCAGTCTTTGCAGATGATATGATTATGTCTATACTTGGAGAATCCTAGAGAATCAACTGAAACACTAGTTGATATAAACTCATACAAATCATCAGCATTTCTCTGTATTATAAAAAAAGTTTAGCAGCAAGAGATAAAGAAATTCCATTTAAAATAACTAGACGATGTCAAATACATGGGATTCTAGCTACAGAGATAAACCCAGGAACTATGTGAACACAGTTACAAAACACTTTTCACATTAAAAGGTTCTATTTTAGCAGTTGGAAAAATATTAATTGCTAATGGGTAGTCTGAGCCAATAGAGTAAAAATGACAGTTCTAC
>JAQQSK010008881.1:0-13319 GCA_028658325.1 Potorous gilbertii
ACAAACATACATGTGTGTGCAAACATATATGCTGCTAATCCTTTGACTACACATGCTCCCTATAAGTAAATATATTGTTTTCTAGACCACTAAAAGATAATTTCTTTGTAGGCAAAGACTATTACAGTTTTCTCTTCGTAGCCTTAAAGCCTAGCATATTCTTTGGCAATAAAAACTTAATAAATGGTTGTTAAATTAAATTGAATATATTCACTTATTCACTCCTAGTACAGAGCTAGAAAAAATTAAACATAAAAGACAGAAATATAAACAGAATGTGGTACTGTATCTCCTCAAAGGGATTTCAGTCTTTTTTTCCCCAATCACTCCTGAAAACCTTGAATTTCCTGGGGAGTTTCAGGAAAAAATGCCTTTATTTTCTTGTGTGCTGTGCTTTGGACCTATTCACAGTTTCACTTGCCACTTTTGTTACCTTTTCAAGCAGCTTTGATATCTAAAGCCTTGTTCTGTTGGCTTCAACCACTTTGGGTTTCAGAGCAGCATCAAAGTTTGTTTAGGGTTTCACAGAGAAGCCATTGATTTGCCTCCCGCTGCTAACCCTAATTACCAATCCTGTGACTGTGAGGGGAAATCCAGAATATTACATGATTTCCTCTGCTATTCAGTACCAATATTGACCCTTCAGCTTTTCTTACTTGTACTTATTCTCATTGATAAAGATAAAGTAACCCTCCGAACAGGGTAACTTCCTGAGTTTGGGTCAAATCCTGTCCCTCTCTTTCCTCCAATAAAGAGGTTAATTTAGCAACTACTCACAGTTACTTTTTCCATCCTCTTTTATGCCACTAAACTTCATCAGGAGCTAATTTGCGCAGAAACCAGCGATTATATTTTAACTAGGTTCTTCTATATGGAGGTTTGAGGAATAGATTTTATGTTATTAAAACATTTCTTAAAGGTGTCATTCCATTTTCTACTTTTTTACTATTGTAAAGTTACTTGAACACAACAGAAGATACTATATGTTATAATAAGATAGTCAAAGTTTCCATCAATACAATTCCTTGATGTTCTACTTAATTTTCAATATGCACATTGGAAGTGGAGAAACATTCATCTGGTCCTAGTGATTTTCTTCATGAATCTTTTAAATATTTTTTAAAAGTATATGTTATAGACTTGTGGACTTTGGTATAGAGGCTGTTACTGAGAACCTAGAAGGATAACATGTGATGCTTGTTTATCCTGGCCATTATCCCAGAACAATAACAATCCACCTAAATTTTCATAGCCACAGCTAGCATGGCAAAAATGGGACTTCATCCATGGGTGCCACAATCCAAGAGTACTAGCCTGTGTGCTTGAGCCTACAAGTGCCCAAATCAGATCTTCTCTCCATGAATTCTCAGTACTTTACAACGGTCTTTCTCCGACCTCACCACTGTCCTAGCCAACACTATCACTTCTTCTATGATCCACTAACAAATATGTACATATATATATATATATATATATATATATATATATATATATATGTGTGTGTGTGTGTATGTATGTATGTATATATATATATATATATACACATTTGAGTATATTTCTCAAGTGAAATAATTGTAAGCTGCAACTCTATATGTAAGCAATGTAACATTGTGTTCTAATTGTGTCTCTGGAAAGAGAGGGTTGCATTTTATAGTACAACCTATTCTTCAAATACATAGTTCATAGAATCAAAATTCTTTTAGAAAGAAATTTTGTCATTAAGTTGCTGATTATCACGCTTGACTGAGTTTATTACATTGTAATCAAAGTAGCATGAATTTTAAACTAGTTAGGATTTTAGTTGTCATTATATCTAATCCCTAATTTTAAAGAAGAGTAAACTGAGGCAAGAAGAGATTAAGTGATTTATTTATGTTGACAAACTTAGTAAGTTTCGGAGTTCAGATTTGTACTTGGATTTTTCTGACTCCAAGTCTAACAATATATCTAATATACTATGAATCCTGCATATACATATATACATATACATATATGCATACTATATATGCATATACTATGAATCATGCATATACATATATATGCATATATATACATATATGACCTATATGTATGAACACATGCACATATATATAAATAGATGCATGCATGTATAATTATTGTTTATTGTGATATCTAAATAATTCAAATGTGTATTAGTGTATAGTAAATATACTTCATATGCATATATATAGTAAAAGTATTGCATTGGAATATTCCAGAATATTTTAACTGTTTTAAAAATGTTAGTTATTAAACTGACACAAATTTCCAATGATTGAGCTGCATTTAGATGTTATTCAATAGCTATTTTATTTTTTCCAATTTTTATTTTCACTGACTAATTGGTCTAGTTATAGAAAAAATGTAAACAATTATAAGAATACATGAAATCAAAGGAAAAGCAATTACTGTGCTATTATATCAAGGACCTGATCATTGCATTCACCTTTATATCTTTTTTGTTCTACCATTAGAAGAGATGTTCAGAATACAAGGAGTCAACGATCATCTTTATCCTGTGTCAATTGTAATAAATAGCTCTTCTAAGAATTTACCATTTTTCTTTCTGTTATAAGCAACAATTATTATTTTTATGCTTTTTCTTCTGTATAGTAACAAACCAAAATATTGCTGAATATTCAGAGTATATATAGAAATGATTAAATAATAGGAAAAAAACTAAGAACTTAGTGCTCCCTTAGTTTTTAAAATAATTAATTTCTAGGCGAGAGGGGGGAAGGAAATGAGATGTTTATTAGTAACCTACTTTGTGTCAGATGATTTTCAAATGTTATCTAATTGGTTCTTCTCAATAGCCCTGGGAGGTAGGTGCTGTTATGATCTCCATTGGCAGACAGGTTTTTGTCTAGTGGTCATGTTTTTGTGTCTAGTAAGGGTCTGAGGCCAGATTTGAATTCAGATCTTCCTGACTCTAGCACTGTATTCACTTTAGTCATCATTTAGGTTATTGTTCATATTAGTTAACTGAGAGAATGCACTAAAAATAAAGGGGCCTAGTAAAGATTTCCTTTAGAAGGAAGCTGGGACTTAGAAGAAACCAAGTGTCAGAGATTATAAGGGAGAACATTCATGCATGCATGAAAATCCCCACAGTGACAATATGCAATTTCTTACTAGAGGAACAGTAAAAAGCCAGTTTTGCTGTATCATGAAGTATGTCTGGAAGATAGGAGGTGGCCCCATTGTTAAGGGCTTTGGAGGTTAAACACCAGATTTTATGTTTGAACCTGGAAGTGATAGGGAACCACTGCAGTTTATTGAATAGGAAAAGTGACAAGGTCAGATCTCTGCTTTAGAAAGCTTGACAGTGGAATGGAAGATAGACTGGAATGAAAAAATACAGGGAGGTCAATCAGAAGGGTATCGTAATAGGTCAGGAATGAAGAAATGAGTGCCTTCACCAGGCTGGTGGAAATGTCAGAGGAGAGAGAAAAGCAGGAGACTTTGGTGTTGTAGTATGAAGGCAAAAATCAATAGCTTTAGCAATAGGAGGTGAGCGAGAGGAGAAGATGATAACCTAACTTGTTAGCCTGGGAGACTGGGAGGAAAGTCAGGAAGAAGATAAAGTTTTGGGGAAAGATAATGGATTCGGTGTTGGACATGTTGATTTAAAGAGGTCTATAAGACATTCAGTTCTAAATGTCCGTTGGGCAGATCATGATTCAAAACTGGAAATAAGCAGAGAGCATTAGACTGGACAAGTATATTTGAGAATAATCATCATATAAGTGATATCCATTGGAGTTGATGAGATGGCCAAGTGGAATGGTATAGATAGAAAAAAGGAGGCCCAGGACAAAACCCTGTGAGAAACCCATAGTTAATAGGGTTTAACTGGTTGAATATCCAGCAAAAGAGAATGACAAGTGTCCAGATAGGTAGGAGGATAACAAGGAGACAATTTCTCTAAATCTTGGAGAGAAGAGTGTATGATGAATAAGAGAATAGTCTATGGTGTTAAAAGCTACAAAGAAGTCAAGAAGAATAAGGATTGTGAAAATATCACTAGATTTTATAATTGAGAGTATTAGTCACTTTCTGTGATAGTAGTTTTGTTGAAAGATGGGATCAGAAGCTAGACTGTGGAAAGCAAAGATGAGCCTGAGAAAGAATGTAAGGAAAGTATTATGTACAGTCTTTTTCAAGGAAATATGCCAAATAAGACAAGACAGATACAGGATGATAGGTAATGAGGAAGGGTAGAATAAGCGATATGTTTTTTCAGAATGAGGAGACATATGCATGATTGTAGCCAGTGGGCAAGAAACAAAGTAGAAAGGAAGGTATAAAGATAAGGGAGTGAGTGTGGGTGATAGAGGGTTCAGTCTGCTGGAGGAGAAGGGATGGAATGCAGTCATTTGTGCATTTAGAGAGGTTTGCTTATGTAATTTAACTTAAACATCTATTGTGTATCATCTATGAATGGCGCACTTTACAAAGAAGTAAGGAAAATTCAGATAAAACATGCTCTTTGCCCCTCTGGAGTTCTCAGTCTAATAGAAATTTATGGAACATATACAGATAACAATGTTACAAGATAATTCATGATGAATGTAGAGGACAGGCACAAGTGAAATACTATATGAGGTACATGGTAAAGCAGAGAAATCTTTACTACTAGCAGGGATCCAAGAAGGTTTTTGTTAAAGTGGTATTTGAATTGGGGTTTAAAGCATTTGTGGTTGTTCAAAACGCTGAGGAAAGAAAGGCATTCTATGCTTAGAGAACATTGTTAAGATAAGGACAGAGGTGGGGAAAGTGAAAGGTAGGTTCAAAAAGAAGACCAGTGAAATGATAAATGAAACCTGAAGAAAACCTTTTTTTTCTGACTTTGCAGTTTCTCAAAAGGTTGGCACCAGACCACACAGCAGAAGAACATTTTGATTATTTTTGAGCACTTGTGGAAATGTGCCCTCTTCAGTCATTTGCTGTACTTTCCCCCACTCTTTGGTTAACTTCATTTCAATTTTCCCTGACAATATTGTAGACCTTTTTTTGAGAAAATACATTTTAGAAAGCACTCAGAACCAGAGGTGATAGCCATAAAATGCTAATGAATTTTATATAGGTTAATAGAACTGAAAGGGCACGGAGGTCTATTCCTCTGCCTCCTGGTGGGGCTACATCTAAACCATCTAATTTTACAGGCATCTATTTTTAAAGAACAGTAGGAAATACATGAACATTTTTATGAACATTTTTTTCTTATATTTTGTTTCCAGTATTTTGATGAAGCAAAAGGTATTATTTGATTGGAGAAGTAGACAATTTTGACATCAGTTATCAAAAAAATGTGTAAGCCTGATCACTCAAGTCCTTACATAGTAAGAATATCAATTTTTGGCTAAAAATTTATTAACAATGGATCATAGTTAAAATAATATTATATAAATGTGTTTATCATATAAATATTACAGTAAATAGCATGAGAAAATATTAATACAGGATGTCGGGGAGAAAAGGAGACCCTTGGCAGATCAAAATGCAAATAAATCAAAGTAAAATCCTTCTAATGAATTATTCTTAGTCCGGGATCCAAGAAGGTGGTGAAGATGGAAATTATAAAGAAGGAAGGAATCAGACTCCCTATTAGTTTCAAAAATAGAGTTCTGCATGCCAGAGAAACAGTATTAGTCTTTATATATTGAATACTTTCTTTTTTGAGGTGATTTCAAATGAGGTATTATTTAATTTCTTTCTATACTACTTGTTTCCAATATTTATAAATCACTCTTTTCCTGTCTTTTATAAATTTATATCCCTCTTAATAGTGAGAATACTAACTGCATCACATTGGATTTTACAAAATGCTTTCATTGGGCTATCTATTTGATCATGATAATTAATTGGGAGATCTGAGAAATTATCACTGAAATAAAAGTTAAATGACTAGTACAAGGACACACACTAAGTAAATGTTAGACTAGTCAATCAATAAGCGTTCATTAGAATCTTACACTTGCTAAGAACTGAGGATAAAAAGAAAGGTAAAAAGTACGGCTTGTAAAGGGCCTTACATTCTAATGTTGAGGGATGGGTGTAGGGGAGGACAGCATGCAAATAATGATGTAACAGCATGATATATATATGTATATATATGTATATGTAAACTTATGTGTGTATGCACACAATCATACATACAAAGAAGGGAGAATTGTGGGCAGGAACAGAAAGGTCTCTTATAGCAGAAAGCATTTGAATTGAGTCTTAGGGAAGCTGGGGAACTTTGGAGTCAGAAGTGAACAGGAGGAGCATTCTAAACAAGTAGGATAAGTAGTGTGAATGGGTGGAATCAAGAGATGGTGTGTCATTTGTGAGGAATATTAAGAAGGCCAGGATAGTCGAACAACAGAATGACTGGAGGGAGTAAAATGTTTCTTAAAAAATCTGTAAAAGTAGGAAAGGACTAGGTTGGGAAGGCATAAAACTTCAAACAAATGATTTTGTATTTAATCACGGAGGTGACATAGAAGAACTAAGTTTAATTAATGGGGTGAAGTGGTTGGGTTGGCACTCAAGGAAAGTTTGAGAGAATGGTCAATTTTTGCTTTTGCTTTGTCTGAAATCAGGATTGCTGCCCCTATTTTATTTTTCTTTTTACTTCAGCTGAAGCATAATTTATTCTTCTCCAGCATTTTACTTTACTGTGTGTATCCCTCTGTTTCAAATGTGTTTCTTGTAAACAACATACAGGTTTATGGTACTTAATCCACTGTGCTATCTGTTTCCATTTTATGGGAGAATGATTGCTGTCTGTGTCTTTCCATCCTATTTAACCCACTGCTTATGCTTTTCTCTCCCCTTTTTCCCCTTCTCTCCTCATCAGTTTTGCTTTTGACCACTGCCTCCTTCATTGTGCCCTCCCATCTACCAGACCGCTTCCTTTTTTCCCCTTTCCCCTTAGCACTTCTTCCATCCCTTCTACCCAATCTCTCTCTTTTCTTTCCTCTTTTCCCTCCTACTTTCTAGAGGGTGTTAGATATTTGTACCTATCTGATTATATTATTTCCTCTTTTAGCCAAATCTGATGTAAGGTTCAAAAAATGCTCATCCCCATTCCTTCTTTTTCCCTTTACTGTAATAGGCTTTTGTGCCTTTTCATATGATTTAATTTACTCTTGTCTGCCTCTTCATTTCTACTTCTTGCAGTTCATTCGATTTTCACTACTTAATTTATCATCACATCAAAGTCAACATATTACACCACACCCTCTGTCTCCATTTACTCCTTTTAAATGGCATAATAACAAAACAGTTCTCGAGTTACAAGTATCATCTTCCCTTTTAGGGATGTAAACAGTTTGGCATTATTAATAACATGTTTTTAGTTTTCCCTTTTCCTACTTACCTTTTTATGCCTCTCTTGAGTCTTGCCTTTGAAGATCAAATTTTCTTTTGATCAGGAAACTCTTTTCATCAGGAAGGTTTGGAAGTCCCCTATTTCATTGATTAGCCACCTCCTCCCTAAAAGATTATTCTCAATTTTGCTGGGTAATTTGATCCTTGGTTGTAGCATATGGTGTGAGATGTTGCTTTATGCTTACTCTCTGAGAAGCTGCTTTCCAGTTCTCCCAGAAATAGTTTTCAAATGATGAATTTTGTACCAAAAGCTTGGATTTTTGTCTTTATCAAACACTAGATTACTATGGTCATTTACTGCTGTCTATGTGTAAGAATGGTAAAAACATGTGGTTGCAGGCCATAGAGAAAGGAAACAGTTTATAAGGAAGATTTAATACTTAATGGATTGTGAGGATGATTGGGAGGGTCAAATCTGCATAAGACAGGAAGAGATGGGATCAAGAGTGAATGTAAAGAGATTATCTTTTATAGGAAAAATGACCTTCATGACAGACAGGTATAAATGTATATGTTTTAGTAATATATAATGAGAAGAAAAGAAGAGAGACCACTTGTCTAATAATTCTTAGCTGAGAGAGTGGAATGAACAAGTGTTGTAACTGGTACCTATAGGATTGAAATTGATTGAAATAGCTACTGTGGTCAGTGGGATGGTGAATTTACAAGGGAGTTATAAAAGAGTTCCCTTGATGCAGAGCATGCCTACGTATGATTATGCAATACAAATTTGTAAAGAACCAAATCAGCAAAATTTCATGATTTATTCTAGATCTATTTAGTAGCATGTGAATAGAAGCAAAGGAGGCAGATGATGGAGATAACCCCAAGTGGGACCTGACAAGAGGAAAGATGAAAAGTCAAAGGTGCAAAGGATTAGAATGTAAAAGATAATCTAATTGGTAGATTTATTTTTCTTATGATGATGATATTATAGGTTAGATTGCTTATCTACATATATAGACTTTAGTAATCATACAACTCAGTGCTTCGATTCCATGAATTAGGGAGTTGAGTTCCAAAGAAGAGACTTAATTTGGCAAAGGGCCCTAAAGTTATTAAGTGGCAGAACTGAAACTCAAGTCTGAGTGCTCCTTCTTCTAAGACAAACTGCCTATCTTTATTGATCAGTCAAATAGCCATATGTTCACAAAGACGTAGTTAATCATTCTAACCTATTCTCTGTAAATTTTATTCAAATGCATAATTATTTCCTAATTAATGTCTACATGATATTAAATATTCATGAATACATTTAAACCTTCTTTCCAATATTACTTATTCTTTATGTATTTTCAATTTGGAATTAATAAATGATTTGAACATATACAAATATTTTATACTCATTAAATACATAGATATGTGTGATGAAATAGTATAGTGAATAAATGACTAGTCTTAGAGGTAGAAATTGTACTTTCAAGTCTTGATTCTGAAAAATTCTATCTCTGTGACAGTGGAGAAATCATTGAACTTTTGATTTCCCCTTCAAAAAATATCAATCTGTATTGGTGGAATAGAATTGGAAATGGAATAATTTAGGAAGTACTGCTAAAAACTGATGATACAAATAGAAAATTGAAAAATTTACATTACTCAAGAAAGTTGCATTCTTATTGCTAGAGGTCATACATCAAGGGCTATTTATATTAAATTTAGTCATAGTGGATAGAAAAGCTAGATAAGAATTCAGCATGGAAACTAGCAAATGGAAAGTGTCTCCAATTGGAAATCCTCATCACTGAATGAAATCACAGAAATTAGATGGAGTCAGATGGCCAGGTGGCCAGATTCAAATGCCAACTTTTAAAATTACTATTCCCTGTATAGCCTTGGGCAAAGCACTTTGTCTATCTAGGCTCAGTTTCTTCATCTGTAAAATAAGGTGTTTAGATTAGATGATATATGAGGGCACTTCTAACTCAAAAATCTATGAAATGTGAAATATAATAAAATCCACCACATCTCTGAAAAATTGCTATACAAATAGGTTTTAATTTGTGTATCTGTGTGTTTAAATGGGGAATGCTATTTAAAAAAAAAGTTTTACCCTAATAGAATAATGGAAAATTCTATTTCATATGTTCCAAAGAGCATAAAAAAAGATCATTAAAGAAACCAAAAACTAAAGCAACCTATATTCTTCATACTTGAATCACATTTATCATATGTTTAGATAGATGTGGAAAAAAAACCCACAACCCAACATTATTTTGATAATATCTAAATTTAAAGTTTTCCTGAAAATGGGATCTAACTTGTTCTCTAATTCTCAATGACCTCAAATAGCATAAAAGTAAGGGAATTTTCCATTTAAGTGATTTGTAAACAATACTGAAGGTCAAGAAGATGTCATTAGCTGAAAGTTTCCCACCAAGCTAGGCAACTCTGTAGAAAACTCTATATACTTTAACAGGTTCTTGTGTCCTGAACCAACCCATAGATTCTTTTCCCATCTCAAAATTTGCTTCCAAAAAGACTTTTACTATTTCTTTCTGTCCTCATTTACTTCCTTGTATATTTGTTAACATTTGAATTTTAACTTTCTCCTTACATGTTCAAGGTTGATTCCAATGATGTAAGTCACTTCTTAGGAATGGAGATATTCTTCATGAAGGAAGTCATTTGATATTTTTGTAGCTGTCACTTAGAACTCACAACAACATTTTTGTCCTTTATTATCTTTGTATTCATGCTTGCTTTCATGTCACTAGATCACATCTTATATCATTTTTTTCTAAATTTCCTCCTATGCTGACTTTCACCAATCTGACTTCCTCTTCCAATATTCCCATATTTGAGATCATGTCAATTGATTACATAATTTCAGCCTAACTTCCAGCATGCTTAGTAACTACTGCCTCTCCAGGTCTTATATTATCTGAAAATTATCTTCTAGATCTTAAATGAAATTATTAAATAGAACCATTAAGCAAAATCAATTACAATAAATATTGCATCTACATGTGAAAGCAGGGAGTCTAATCTACTTTATGCAGGCCCTTTACTTTATCTTCTGATTATTTAAAATTCCTCAAGGGGAAGAGATAAACAGGTTTCCAGTGGCAGCAGCACAAAATAATCTTTTAAAGCAAACATCTTTATTCTGTTGAATGTTATTATAAAACTAGATGCACTATTCACACTTGTATGCCTATTTGCTGCAATTAGTTCTCTTTTTACTAATACCTGCTTAGTAACACTCATCACTGTAATTGTTTTTTAGTCTGATCCAGACATCTGAGCCTTTCCTTCTCTCCACTGGCTTTTATCATTGACTAGTTGCCAACTTGTTTCACTAGAAAAATGAGCAAGTAATTCTAGTTACAGGATAAGTCAGAATAAAATGACACATCCACTACTTGTTTCAGATTTTACTCTGTTTTCTTTTCTTTCTGCTTTGAAATATAGATAGATAAAACTTTGATGAAGCTCTTGCTATACTCCAGACATAGTTTTAAATGCTTGGGATGCTAAACAGACAAACAAATAAACAAATGGGTAAATGAATAAACGAATTAAGAGATAGTGGATAGATAGAAAAAACAAGATGTTTCCTACTCTCAAGGAGCTTAATTTTAAACAAAGGAAGGCAAAACACTGAGAAAACATGGAAGGGGAACTGAAGATAGAAAAGACTACTGTAGGTATATGGACAAATTTGCTAGTGAGAATGTGAAGCAGTCCAGATAATGAATTTAATTGGGAATGAAGTGAAAACGGATTCAGGGAAACACTGACAAGGACAAAGCCTTAGAGCTCTAAGACATCTCGCACTGGGCAAGGTTTCTAGAGAAGTGGTAGGAAAGTTCCACATTCTTTTGGAGTATGTGGATTTATTGGATTACAATATTTAGAACTATAAGTGATCTTAGTGCATCCTTAATCTCTCCTATTAGTTGTACAGATAGGGAAATTAGGGCCTAGAGAAGTGAGATGGCTTTTTTATTGTCACACAAGTAAGAAGATAGAGAGATCACATTCAAACTTATGTAAAACTACAAATCAAGTGATCTTTCCACTCTATCCTAGAAAACTGACACCAGGAGTGTTTCCTAAATTTAGAATTTCTGCCTTTTTAAAGTTCAGTTCTATAATTCATTTGCATTCATTTTTTTTGGCTGTTTACATACAATATAGAATCAAACAATATGTAAAAAGTGGAAAGAATCACTAATGTCTCCCTTTGAATGTCATTGATATAATCCTTGGTTTATTAGGCTGACCAATATCTACATAGGGAAGTATGCAAATTTTTAAAAATCCCTGTTCTAATCCATTTTAGATTTAAGGAAGAGAGACACAGATTTTACTCTCTGGGAACATAGCCAATTATAATTCCTTTATATGAAAACAAAGTTTACATCAAGAATATATTCCATCATGTGAAATAGCTAACCTATGTTCTTTGGATTAGATTCTTATGTCCCAGAATGACTATAAGAGATGTTTGTAATTTAGGAACCACATTTCTAACAAGATTTTGATGTGAATACTCAAATCACCTAAAGTATATACTTATATATACATACATATATACACACAATTATATGCATATATCTATAAAATCACCATGCTAAATTGCAGCCCTCTGCAGGGAGGAGGGTTCAAAGGTGGAAAAAAGAAGAAATTGAAAAGTACACAACAGAGAGCAAAAGAAAACTTTAAAAGAAGCAAAGAAAAGATGGCTAGCTCTCAACAGAATTCATAGTATATATTATGTAGGTTTTTTTGAAATGGAAATTTATTGCTGTCTATTTTGAATCCTCTCTTATTTTCTGCTGTGCACACAACAATGATTTCTTTTTCTTTTCTTATTTTGTATGTAACTTTAAATTAAATATAAAATAAAAAATCAAAGTTGGGCAAATAAATGCTAGGGACACTATTAGACACTAAGAGACAATAAAAACAAAATAAGAAGAATGATAAAAATAGAAGATATGTGAAATATGTCACTGGAAAAACAAATGACATGGGAAATAGATCTCAGAGAGATAATTTAAGAATTATTGGATGACCTGAAAGCCATGGTAAAAGAAAAAAGGGCCTAGATATCATCTTTCAAGAAATTATGAGGGAAAACTATCCTGATCTAGAATTAGAGGGTAGAGTAGAAATGGAAATAATTCACTGATTGCCTCATGTAAGAGATATCAAAATGAAAACTCTCAGGAATATTATATCCAACTTCCAGAGTGCCCAAGTGAAGGAAAAATTAGTGTAAACATCCAGAAAAAAACAATTCAAACATCATGGAACCATGGTCAAGATTATATGAAATTTAGAAGTTACTACATTAAAGTATAGAGGGTATGGAATATGGTATTCTGGAGGCCAAAAGAACTAGAATTACAACCAAGAATTGGCTTTGTTTGTGTAAAAACTTTTCAATTGAATGTAATCAAAACTATCCATTTTGCTTTGCGTAATGTTCTCTACGTCCTGTTTTGTGCTAAATTCTTCCATTCTCCATAATTCTGAGAGGTAAACTATCCCTTGCTTATAGGATCAGCCTTTATATCTAAATCATGAGCCCATTTTGACTAGATCTTGGTATATGGTATGTGGTGATGGTCTATGCCTAGCTTTTGCCTTTTTATTTTCCAGGTTTCTAAGCAGTTTTTATTAAATAGTAAGTTCTCATCTCAGAAGGTGGAGTCTTTCAGTTTATCACACAGGTGATTATTATAGTCATATATTATCGTGCCTTGTGTACATAACCTATTCTACCAATCAATTATTCTATTTCTTAGCCAGCATGGAAGAGCTCAAAAAGGATTTTGAAAATCAAGTGAGAGAGGTGGAGGAAAAACTGGGAAGAGAAATGAGAGAGATGCAAGAAAAGCATGAAAAACAGGTCAATACCTTGCTAAAGGGGACCCAAAAAAATACTGAAGAAAATAACACCTTGAAAAATAGGCTAAATCAATTGGCAA
>JAQQSK010008882.1:0-13319 GCA_028658325.1 Potorous gilbertii
ATTCCAAATTTTCTCCCCGTCTCTCTCCTCTCCCCAAAACCCCAAGCATACTGATTAACCCTTCCACCAATCTTCCCTCCCTTCTAACACCCCTCTCTCCCCTTATCCCCGGCTTCTCTTTTGTCCTGTAGGGCAAGATAAATTTCTATATCCCCATTACCTGTATTTCTTATTTCCCAGTTGTATGTGAAAACAATTCTCAACATTTGTTCCTAAAACTTTGAGTTCCAACTTCTCTTCCTTCATTCCTCCCCACCCAACCCCACTGAGAAGGCAAGTAATTCAACAATGGAAACTGACTGCTGCCTGGGGCAGTAATCATAGTTACTGCTTCTAGCTATAGCTGTTGCTGGCTCTGCCACCCCCTGGAGCTGGAGCTAGAGGGAGACTCTGTTTCCTTATCACCCAGCTGAAAAAGTTCTCTCACTGACCTTTGAAGTGCTATTGTCACCTGTGGGTTGAGGGGTCTAGGAACCTCTGCTGCTGCTGGGGATTCCTCTCCCAAAGGCTGCTGGTCCTGCTCCTTCCAGTGCCACATGGCCAAGGCTGGGCTGTGCTCTGCTCCGCCTCTGGTGTGACAGACCTTTTCCGTCAGCTTTCCAGGTCACTCTGGGCTGGAAATCTCCTTCACTCCTTTGTTCTGTGACTTCTGCTGCTCTAGAATTTGTTAAGAGTTATTCTTCACAGGTTTCTTATGGGCTATGGGGGAAGATCTAGAGTATGTGTGTCTTTCTACTCTGCCATCTTGGCTCTACCCCAGTCTGGGTAATAGTGCTGAGATCTTTAATTCACACAGGCTGAGCCAGGAATCAATTAGTGATAAAGTTCCCAGGATGTGGTTGTTTTCATGAACTTTAAGGATAAATGTTCAAGGAAGAAGAAATTAATGGCTATACACATACTTGAAGCTTGGGTGCAGTCGTGAGGGGCAGTACTGATTAAAAGTATTTTTACATGAAGCTTGGATCTTTTGAATCCTCCCTGGGGATGATTTCTTTTCTGTTCCTAACCTCCCTGGGTCACCAGTCTCCATTTCTTAGTAGACATGTGATACCTAAGGCCCCTCTGCTAAGATGATAGAAAGCAGAGTGAAAGAGAGGGAAGAAAGATTCTTTCTTTACTCACACATTTGCAGTAACTTATTCAGTCATTCCCCATTTGATGGGTATCAACTTTGCTTGCAATTCTTTCCTCCTCCAAGAAGTGCTATCAATAATTTTCGTAATAAAGTGTTTTTCTTTTGCTCATTGGCTTCCTTGAGATGTATGGTTAGCCTTGGGAACTCTGGTCCAAAGGACATGGACATTTTAGTCCTTTTCTTAACATAATATTAAATGTTTTTCCCAACTAACTGGACAAATTTGCAACTCCAAAAATAATGCATTTGTTCTTTGTTCAGACCTTGCAAAATAGACTATTCCTGTTCTTGTCATATTGTCAATTTGCTAAGTAAGAGGTAAATCCTCAGAGGTTTTTTTTTTTTTAAATTTGCATTTCTCACATTATTAGTGATTGGGAACATTCTTTCCTTTAGTTGTTAACAGTTTGTAATTTTTTTCTGATTATTTGTGTCTATATTTATATTCAAGTTATCTAAGTACCTCACTGAATAGGGTACTGGGACTAGAGTCAGAAAGACCTGAGTGTAAATTTGGCCTTAGACACTACTAGCTGTATGATGCTAGTCAAGTCATTTCACCACTGTTTACATCAGTTTCCTTATCTGTAAAATGGTAATAATAGTATCTATTTCTCACAGTTGAAATGGTGATCAAGTGAAGCAATACATGTAAAGTACTCAATACAGTATTTGGCACATAATAAACACTTCATAAATATTATTATTATATCCTTCAACTATTTTTTCTATTAGGAAAAGGCTTTGTGTCTCCTGTGTTACTATCAGTTTCCTACATATTTTGAGTATTTCAGACTTAGATAATTTGATTCCAAGATTTTTTTCTTCCCAGCTGCCTGCTTCCTTTCTCATCCTACTTATTTTATTTTATTCAAGCAAAATCTTTTCAATTTCATTTAGTAGAAAATGTCCTCCTAGGTATATTCAAGAAGGCAGTTTAATATAATTTTCTGCTTTTTTATGACCTTTAAAATTCAACCATATATCTCTTTGCGTTATGGTATAAATTTTATAGCACAATATTGTCTTAAATCTAATTTCTATGAGACCACTTTCTTGTTTTCCCAGAAATTTCTGTCAAATACAAAGTTCTTTTCCCGGTAATTTATATTTTCATGTGTACCAAATTCTGATTATTTCTTGTCCTTTCTTTTCTTCCTGCTTTACTTTTCTGTCTGTAAAAATGAATATGAAATAGTTTAGGTTATTTCAGTTATATTGATTAAATTTGGACAATTTTTGTTATTCTCTGAGATGTTGTGAGTATAAAATACAATTTAAAAGTTCATATTTTATAAAGTTCCTTCAGTTTAAAGAAGTTATAGCTTTCTTCAACATGAATTTATGAGGTAAAGCAGTATATAAATATCTCTGTTTTGTAGACGAGATCCTTAATTCTCAGAAAGATAAAAAGACTTGCTTTCTCAAGGTCATACAGTCAGTAAGGGGAAGAACAATGATTTTAAATGAGATCCAATTTCAGTTAATTTATGGAATGCCCAGTGATTATCCCAAAGTATTTTCATGCAGAACTACTACTTCTTTATAATCCAATATTCTTCTAATTTTATATCATCATATCTACTGCTCCAGAGACACCCGATTTTCAAAAGATTCAATTTTTTACAAATAATATACAACAATTTTTGAAATAATGACATCAGTTTCATCCTTTCAGAGATGTTAGAAGTCACCTTAGATTCAACATTGTTCATAAATTATTGTAAGACATAAAACATATGCATTTTGCCGATGAAATTATAATGAATAAAACAAATTCAACAAGATATTTCCTAGGAAAATTTTCTTTGCAAAAATGAGTTGTTCTAATTTTTATTTCCAGGGAAAATGGTAAATGCAGTCAATTTTCTCCGAATGCTTACACAGGAAAAGATGGTGAAATGTATGTGCAATGTACGTATAAATGAGTATACCAATGTCTTTCAGTATCATTCTGAAATGAATTAATGCACCTAGTGATTAGCAAAGAAGTGGACAGTGGTCAGAAACTATGCAAAAATGCCTTTTTGCAATGTATCTCCACTTTCCTGTGTTAATTTCATTGTAACTGTACTGTGCAAAGTATAGATCAGACCCTTTGGTCTTCTCATTTCCTCCTTACAAAGCTCTAGAGATCTGATTAGCCATTATGTGGTTGAAATAAAAGCTAACTCACTTCATAGTCTTGCACAAGTGTTTTGTCCTCCTTTGCTCTCAGTTTCCCTGTCTATAAAGTGAGGTGCTTGGACTAGATGGTTTCCAAAATTCCTTCCATTTCTGACATTTTGTGATTCCAGAGGAAAATAAGAGGAATATTGAAAAAAAAAGTATAGGTCTGTCAAAAAAACAAACAAATTGCAGTTTGTTTGGAATGACATAGCGTATGATGGAATTGAAGTTTTCAGGAAACCCTGGGAAAGACCTTTGCATGAAGTTTAAATACAAATACGTCTCAAATCTTTAGCTTTGTTCCTGTAGTTTCAAAACTCTGACTTGACTTTTTGAATACTTCACAGATAATGGAGAAAACGTTCTCACCATTCAAAATATGGACCCTAAGAATTTGATATTTATCTGGTATAATACCAAAGATGGAGAGGTGACAGTTTAGGGAGAACTCTATGGCATATATTCTATAATCCTACACTAATACTATTCATCTCTTCTTTTTCATGATAAGAGTACTAAAGGAAAACTAGTTGTAGCATTGTAGCTTTGAGGTTGGGCCAAACTGTCTTTACAATTTAAGTGCTTGAGATCAGGGGAAAGTATAAGCTTCCCAATGCAGCAAACTGTCCATGCTCAACTTCCTTCAGTAACTTCTGAAGGCTACTTTGAACCTTAAGTAGAACTCAGACTTTGAGAGAGGTCCCAGTATAAATCTTTCTTTCTCTCTGCTCTGAAAAATGGTAAATTTGGAATTAATTATTATCTGTTGTTCACCCCAAGCCTCTGATTAGTAAAGAAAATGTGAGTGGAGAGGCTTCTGGCCCAATACTGAGTCATTAAATCTATATCTCTTCCCTTCTGGGTGCTTTATTTTTGTCATTTTGGGCTGTACTCACTGAACAACAGATATAAAATCGAATTTTAAATTCAGGTAAGTAGAAAGAGCAAATCTCCTAAGAGATAGAAATAAACTTTGGGAAGGATACAGTCATCCTTGGGAGAAATTGATTAAATGTGAAGAAGGGAGATGAATAATCAGGACTTCAAGTCTCGGAAATCTCAATAGTTTCAGCAATGTGATCCTATCTCATCTTTCTCTTCATTGTTGTATCACTTGGCCCTGGCATCCCAGATTTGCCCTTCATAACTCCTGTTTTTCTCAGTTTCTGAGATGACTGTAGGTTGCCCATGTTAGGTTCCCCTACATGTTCATCTCCACACCCTGGATTCTCTAGTTCCTTTCTCCCAATTTCTTATATAATAGATGTTTAGGCATTATAATTCCATGGGGTCACAGTTGCATTTATTTATTTGTGAAGATATTTCTTTCCAATAAATTATAAACTCTTTGAGGAATAGAGTTACCTCTCCATTGTCTTTGTATCACTAATGCCTCATAAAGTACTTGGTACATGGTAGGTACTTAATAAATGCTTGTTAATTGACTTACTGATAATCCACAGGGAATCCCCTTTCCTCTTTTAATAATAGGGGTAACAAATCCTGGGGCACATGATCATTCTAACTCCCAAAGTTATTAGCTCAGCCACCCAAATCAAAGTCCCCTTCCTTTGTATTCTGAACTCCACATTCATCTAGTTTTTTCCATGTATTCTTGAAAATGATTAGTGAGGCAGACTTAGCAACCATCTTAACTTTCATCCTAACTACAGGCCGAACTCCAAATCTACCAAAAAAACAAAGAAATTTGAGAAAATATATAAAAGATTTGGAATTAAGAAGGATCAAATTATAGATCTGTCCAAGGCTGGTAAATTCTGCCCAGTGCTGTCTCTAATTCCCCATGTTCCCTGTGACACTAAGAGGAGAGAATTTCATAGAATGGAAACATGCCCATTTTGATTCCCTTTGCCCTCACCCAGATAATCTTAATTCACTTACCTGGGAGATAGTGACAAAAAACTCTGAGAAAGATTCATGTCTAAAAATCATTGATATTCTGCTTTGTCTCTGCAGATAGATGCGAGAATCTTAAATAAGAATCTTCAGACTGGCATGCAGGTTTGTAATCTTAATCAATGGGATTATTGCCTGAGAGTCATATTTCTTCAGAAAACCACAGCAGGTTGCTTTGGTCTTCCACCACATATATAGATACATGCATATATGATAGATCAGCTTTTGATGCTCTGTTGAATTTTGGTACTACTAGAATCTTCAGCTTGACCTTTCCTTGGTCATCCTGACATTTTCAGGTAAAGCAAATATTTCAGGTGGGGGAATGAGGGTGATTCATATTCTCTTTTTCCTAGAGTCTTGCTGTTCCTTTTCCCTTTCTCTATCTTCCAAAAGTTGATATCTATGAGATTAATATGAAGATGTAGAACAGTCAGAGAGATGGGACTTGGAGGAAAGATACGGAAAGGGATCAAACCAAGGAATTGGGAGAAGGATGTGAAGGGGTCTCAGTGTTAGGAAATGGGCAAATATCTGGGTGATGTTTTGGGATGGTGATTGGAATGACCATCTAGATTTGTAATCCATTCAATCTAATCCATTAAATGCATCCATCTAATTGAGGAAGAATTTTTGTTTGTTTTCTAGCCTAAGTATAGTAGAAATAAGGATTTTTATCAGGATGCTTTTCATCCTCATCAAATTCCATTCACAATAGGTTTCCCATTCACCTCAGATAATATTACTGAATCTCCTGAAGTCCATAGTTCCCCGCCTACCTTCTTATGGGTCAAAATTACCTCCAGGATGTCAATTTTTCATCTTTGTTGCAAATTCTACCTCTTACTTCCAATTCCTAAGTCATTTTGTGGTGTCTCACAGGAATTCCAAGGATGAAACATCCCTGTGTTTCTGCAAATCAGTCCTACTTCCTCTGAAGAATTATTATTATGGATGATGAAAATTTCTACTGGCTTTCTCTACTCTTCTCCAAACTCAAGGGAGATGCCATTCCCCTCCCTGCTCTTTCTTAACACAGGCAAAACTCTTGCCTGCAAATGTCTAATAAGTGATTAATCCAGTACACTGTGTCCCAAATAAATTGGGTATTTGGGGGAGGTGGGTAAGGATTGAAGAGCAGTAATAGAAGGAAACATTATCAGTTGTAAGGCAATTCTCCAAGGCACCTCAACTGACAAAATTTTATCTTTACATGCTATTCATTCCTTTAGTTTTTACATGATAGTTTTTAATGTTTATACAGCACTGTAACATCAATTTGATACCCACAGCAGCTTTTATGAATATGCATATATATTCCCAGGGTTTCTCTTCAAAATATAATCAACTCTTCTCCTCTAAGACAAAATCAAAATATTTATTTGAAACAACCCTATTGCAATACCAGAAGGCAAGATTCAGTAAGGCACTCTTCATCAATTCAGGAAGCATCAAGTTCCCCTAGGCTAGTTTTTCCTCTCAGTCTGTTTCTCTCTCTGCTTGCTTCTTTTTCTGACAACACCTTTCCCTCCAAGAAATACAATACATTCTCTTTCCAATCAAAGTCTTGGCACTTGATTGGCTTAGTGCTGAGAAGCTGGGAAATCAGCACTTAATTGAAAAGGTGTGGGAACCCTGTGACTCAGAGTCTAATAGGCTCTGAACCAGAGCTCCATGAGAGCTCTATTAATGGACAGAGAAGATCTTATTTTCCATTAACAGGCATCTATTTATCCAGCAAAGCTTTCCTTACAACTTAGTACCCCTTTGACACTGTCCTCTTTCTCCCCACCCAGTACCAGAATGGTACATACAGAACTTTCGTTTTGATGCTCAAGGAAGTGATTACTCTGAAAGGTGCTAAAAGATATTCTGTGAAACTATTCTCCCAATGCTTAATAGTTAACTAGTAGACTCAATTAACACAAAACAAAGGCTTATGTTAAGTTGCCCAAAGTAAGAATACAAATATAGTAAGAAACTAGAAGTAAGATGAAGCAATTCTTACTCATTTTTCTTTCTGTCTTTAGGAAGCTAATTCCTGGTTAATCTGCTTAGAAGTTGCCTTATACCCAGTCTTCTTCTTTCTTGATGATTTTGGGATATTTTTTGAATCCATTACATTCTCACCATTTATTCCTGATAAGCTGTCTGAAGTAATCCTCTTCATAGTTTGAAACCTCCTCTTTCTATTGTTATGGTGTTCATAGTCATCTTGAGACTGACCAACTTCATGCTTCTTGGATTGGGAATTGTAAAAGCCTAGCTAGTTCCCTGCTTTCTATCTAAATTCCTAGAAGAAAAGTGACCACAAGTTAATAGGAGTCTTTCCATCAAGCATGGAAACATCTTCCTCTTTAGCCAGATCTGCATTGGACCATCTTCACCACCCTGCGCTGAATTATATTACTGGGTTTTTTTTGTCATAAGGCTAACTAGGAATAATGGTTTCTATTTTGGTTATAGTTTGTGTGTGTTGTGGAAGGAAGGTCAGTTTGAGATAGTGACATGAAACAAAAGTAGAGCACATGACAACCAGAGTTTGAAACATGAAGTAGTCAGATTATTTGTGTTGTCTGTCCTTGTCACACAGGAAGAGTATAGAGATTGTGTAGTTAGGATACATGAAAGAAAGCAAAAGGTAATTTGACTCTCTGGTGTTATCATCAAATGCTTTTTAGTTTGGTATATTACTGTCTACCCCTATATTGATGCAGATTTCATTACTTTAGATTTATATTGCTTTCCCTTTTTTTAGGCTCAAAGGACATAATTTATTACCTTTTAGCACACACTCTCCGAGCTGCCCCTTCAACATGAACTAATAGGTTTGGTCTCCAGGAGACAGCTAATACCCCAGGATCCAAGATAGTTTGTGAGTCCACACTCCTAAAATTAGAGCTCACAAGACCCCACTGGTACACTTACCTTTAATAGTCTGCCAGTAGACAGCATAAAGCAAAAATATTTACTAATATGACATCACAAAAACAATAGTAATAAAACATTCTCTTCTCCCCATAAACCTGGGGCACACTCTCCCACAAATGTAGATCTAACTATACCTGAAAAAAATGGTTGTACAATTAGAGTACACTAAGAGGGATGTGCAAGATTAGAGAACTCATACGGCCAAGAGCAGTCAGACCTCTGGGACTACAGGGCCTAACGTCCTTTCCCTTCCTGTGATGTCCTCATACTGATTCTCCTGGGCAGAGAATCTACTGAGGAAGTCTCCTAACTGAGTCGTTGGACTGGTTTGTCTCTGAAGCTTGACTCAGTTCTTACCTTTGAGGATTCATTTTAATCCTCTCTGCTCCCAGCCTCCTACTCAGTCATTAGTTCTGATGCCAATCAGCATGATCAATGGTGTTGAAGGGAAGAGAAAAGCATTGCCTCTCCCCTTCCTTCCGTTGCCTCTTACCCTCTGGTAGAGGAAAAATCGGAAGAGCAAAGATTCTTAAGAGCTGGATTGTTTCTTCATTGCTCTTTTTATTATTATTATTTTTAAGATGTTATTTTATTTATTATATATTTTATTTATTTTCAGTGTTCTACAATCACTTCCACATAACTTAGATCTTCCCTCCTCCCCATTTTCCCCTCCTTCCCCCCTCCCTCGCCAAGTTGGCATACAATTTTATATAGGTTCTACACATACATTTCTATTAAACCCATTTTCATGTTGCATAGAAGAATTAAAATGAATGGGAGAAATTATAAAAAGAAAAACAAAAAGCAATAGAAAAGAAAATGATATGCTACATTCTGTGATGGAATTCCATAGTTCTTTCTCTTGATGTGGAAGGCCTTTTGCCTTAAGAATTTTTTAAGTTCTTGCATTACAATGAAGTTCTAAGTCTACCAGAAAACATCCTCACACACTATGGTTGTTGTTGTGTATAAAGTTCTGGTTCTGCTCCTTTCACTCAGCCTTAGTTCATATAAGTCTTTCCAGGCCTCTCTGAAGTCCTCCTGTTCGTTATTTCTTACAGCACAATGGTATTCCATTACATTCACATGTCACAATTCATTCAGCCATTCCTCAGTTGATAGGCATTCCCTTGATTTCCAGTATTTTTGGCACCACAAAGAGTGCTGCTATAAATATTTTTGTACATGTGGGACCCTTTCCCATTTTTATGATCTCTTGGGGATTCAGTCCTAGAAGTGGTATTGCAGGGTCAAAGCATATGCACAGTTTTGATAGCCCTTTGGCCATAGCTCCAAATTGCTCTCCAGAATGGCTCACAGCTCCACCAACAATGAAGTAGTGTTCCAACTCTCCCACATCTTCTACAATATTTATTATCATTCTGTTTTGTCTTGTTAGCCAATGTGATAGGTGTGATGTGATATCTCAGAGTTGTTTTGATTTGCATCTCTCTAATCAATAGTGATTTAGAACATTTTTTCATATGACTATAGATAACTTTGGTTTCTTCCTTTAAA
Organism: Potorous gilbertii; assembly: GCA_028658325.1. Classification (NCBI taxonomy): domain Eukaryota; kingdom Metazoa; phylum Chordata; class Mammalia; order Diprotodontia; family Potoroidae; genus Potorous; species Potorous gilbertii. Next base: position 9,677 of record JAQQSK010008882.1, read on the forward strand.
AACTGTCTGTTCATATCCTTTGACCATTTATCAGTTGGGGAATGACTTGGATTCCTGCACATTTAACTCAGTTCTCTGTATATTTTAGAGATGAGGCCTTTATCATAGACACTAGTTGTAAAAATTCATTCCCAGTTTTCTGCTTCCCTCTTAATCTTTGTTGCATTGGGTTTGTTTGTGCAAAAACTTTTCTAATGAATGTAATCAAAATTATCCATTTTGCATTTCATAATGTTTTCTATTGATTGTTTAGTCAAAAATTCTTCCCTTCTCCATTGGTCTGATACATACACTATTCCTTGCTCTACTAATTTGTTTATAGTATCAGTCTTTATGCCTAGATCATGTACACATTTGGACTTTATTCTTGTATATAGTGTCAGGCATTGGTCTATGACTAGTTTCCACCATACTGTTATCCAGTTTTCCCAGTAATTTTTGTCAAACAGTGAGTTCTTATCCCAGAAGCTGTGGTCCATGAGTTCAACAGTAGATTGCTATATTCATTAACTACTGTGGCTTGGGTACCTAGCATATTCCACTGATTTACCCTTCTGTTTCTTAGCCAGTACCAAGTAGTTTTGATAATTGCTGCTTTATAACACAATTTGAGATCTGATAGAGCTAGACCACCTTCCCTAGCATTTCTTTTCATCAGTTCCCTTGATATTCTGGAACTTTTGTTATTCCAGATGAATTTTGATATTTTTTTTCTAGCTCTACAAAATAATTATCTGATAATTTGATGGTATGGCACTGAATAAGTAAATTAATTTAGGTAGAATTGTTATTTTTATCATATTGTCTCAATCCACCCATGAGTAACTGATGCTTTTCCACTTACTTGGATCTGAATTTATTTGTGTGAAAAATGTTCTATAATCGTGTTCATATAGGTTTGTTTTGGCAGGTAGATTCCCAAATATTTTATAGTATCTACCAAAGCTTTAAATAGAATTTTTCTTTCTATTGTGGTGGATTCTATTTGTGTGTGTTTATTTTGTAACCTGTAACTTTGCCGAAGTTGTTTATTATTTCAAGTAGTTTTTTTACTTGATTCTCTGGGATTCTCTAAGTATAACATAATATCATCTTCAAAGAGTAATAAATAACTTAGTATCTTCTTTGCCTATTCTAATTCCTTCAATTTCTTTTTCTTCTCTTCTTGCTACAGCTAACATTTCTAGTACCATATTGAATAATGGTGGTGATAATGGACATCCTTGTTTCACCCCTGATCTTATTGGAAATGCATCTAGCTTTTTCCCATTGCATATAATGCTTGCTGAAGGTTGTAGGTAGATACTGCTTATTATTTTGTAGAAAGTTCCATTTACTCCTATGTTCTCCAGTGTTTTTAATAGGAATGGGAGTTGTATTTTGTCAAAAGTTTTTTCTTCCTCTATTGAGATAACCATGTGTTTTTTGTGAATTTTTTTGTTGATAAGATCAATAATGTTAACAGTTTTCCCAATATTGAACAAGCCCTACGTTCCTGGTATAAATCCTATCTGATCATAGTGTATTATTTTCGTGATTAGTTGCTGTATTCTTTTTGCTAAAATCTTATTTAAAATTTTTGCATCTGTATTCATTAGAGAAGTTGGTCCATAATTTTTTTTCTCTGTTTTGGCTCTTTATGGTTTAGGTATCAAAACCATATTTGCATCATAAAAAGAATTTGGGAGGACTCCTTCTTCCTCAGTTTTCCCAAATAGTCTACATAGTATTAGAATTAACTGTTCTTTAAATGTTTAATGGAATTCTCTTGTGAATTGGAGGGAGTTCATTGATGACTTGTTCAATTCCTTTTTCTAAGATGGGTTATTTAGGTATTCATTCAACTTTCTCTTCTGTTAGTCTGGGCAATTTATATCTTTTAAAATAATCATCCTTCTCATTTAGATTGTCAAATTTATGGGCATAGAGTTGAGGAAAGTAATTTCTTGTTACTGTTTTAATTTCCTCCACATTGGAGGTGAATTCACCCTTTTAATTTTTGATACTGGTAATTTGGTTTTCTTCTTTCTTTTGTTAATCAAATAGACCAAAGATTTATCAGTTTTATTGGTTTTTTCATAAAACCAATGCCTAATTTTATTTATTAGTTCAATAGTTTTCTTAATTTCAATTTTATTAATCTCTCCTTTGGTTTTCACTATTTCTGATTTGGTATTTACTTAGAGATTTTCAATTTGTTCTTTTCCTAGGTTTTTCAGTTGTAGGCCCAGTTTATTTACCTTCTCTTTCTCTATTTCATTCATGTAAGCACTCAACAATATAAAACTTCCCCTAAGAACTGCTTTTGCAGCATCTTATAAAATTTGTTAGGTTGTCTCATTATCGTCATTCTCTTGAATGAAGTTGTTGATTGTGTCTATAATTTGTTGTTTAACCCACTCATTCTTTAGGATTAAATTATTTAGTTTCCAATTAGGTTTTGGTTTATGTTTCCATGGCCTTTGATTGCATATAATTTTTATTGCATTATGATCTGAGAAAGATGCATTGGCTATCTCTGCCTTTCTCCACAGGATTGTGAGGATTTTGTGGCTTAGTACATGGTCAATTTTTGTATATTTGCATATACTGCTGAGAAAAAGGTATATTTCTTTCTATCCCCATTCAGTTTTCTCCAGAGATCTATCATCTATATCTTATCCAGAGTTCTATTTACCTCCTTAACGTCTTTCTTGTTTATTTTGAAGTTAGATTTATCAAGGTCATAGAAGGGGAGGTTAAGGTCCCCTACCAGTATAGTTTTGCTGTCTGTTTCTTCCTGCAACTCCCTTAACTTCTCCTCTACCACTTGGAGCATATATGTTTAGCAATGAAATTGCTTCATTGTCTATGGTGTCTTTTAGCAGGATGTAGTTTCCTTCCTTATCTCTTTTGATTAGATCTATTTCTGCTTTTGCTTTGTCTGACAATAGGATTGCTATCCCTGCTTTTTTTACATCAACTGAAGCACAATAAATCTTGCTCCAACCTTTTACCTTTACTCTATGTGTATCTCTCCTTTTCAAATATGTTTCTTGTAAACAACATATTGTTGCATGATAGGTTTTAATCTATTCTGCTATCAGTCTTGGGGAGTTGAGCAAAGTAATTTCTTGTTATTGTTTGAATTTCCTCATTGGAGGTGAGTTCACCCTTCTAATTTTTTATATTGGTAATTGGTTTTCTTCTTTCTTTTTTAAAATCAAACAGACCAAAGGTTTATCAATTTTATTGGTTTTTTCATAAAACCAACTCCCATGCACATTCACAATTATAATTACTGTTTGTGTCTTTCCCTCCATTCCCTTTCCCCTTCTTTATGCTTTTAGTTCTCCCTTTTCCTTTCCCCTCCCTAACAGAGTTGTAATTTTTGACCTCCACCTCCTTCAGTCTTCCTTCCCTTCTTTAAGCCGCCTCCCTTTTAATCCCCTTTTCCCTTACTACTTCTTCCCTCCCTTTTAGCCTCCCCACCCTTTTCTTTCCCCCTTCCCCTCCTATTCCCTATAGAGCTAGTTGTATTTCTACACTTAACTGAGTTTGTTGTACCCTTCTTGAATCCAATCAGATGAGACGACCTCTCCAACAATATTCATCTCTCTCCCTTCTTTCCCTCTACTGTAATATATTTTTGTGCATCTTCCTA
>JAQQSK010008883.1:0-13319 GCA_028658325.1 Potorous gilbertii
TCATTTTTGTTTTCCCACAGTATTCAGGATGAGAGGGGAAGATGGTCCCAGTTTGAAGTGAGTATTGGAGTTCCCAAGACAAATTCATGGGTGATTAAACAACTGGAACATTAATTAATAGTGGGTCAGCAGCATCTCAGAAGAAAAAAAATGTAGGATATAACACAGTGGCTATTATAAATCATGCATTTTGTCATTTCAGGAAAAACCAAACAAAAAAGAAAAGAAGTAGGAAACATCTTCTGGTCTCTAATTGATGATTTTTTCATAGATGTCTTAAATTGTAATCATAAACTGAATGCTATTTAAAACTGAGGGGAATTAATAATATTGATGGCTGGGAGCTTTTTTACTTAAATGCAAGCAGGTATAGCAGAAAACACATTGCCCTAAAATAAATCAATGATCCTGATTCCACTTCTATATCTGGCATGTCCATACTGGATAAAGTTGATTCACTCATTTTCTTCAAGAACTAAATTCATCAAACACACACACACACACACACACACACACACACACACACACACGACTTACCACATGTTATGAACCATGTTATCCAATGAGAGTACAAGTGTGAAAATAGCAAAGTACCTGTCGTCAAGGAGACAATAGTGTAATAAGAGAACATCAATAATATGTGCGCATTGGAGTTTGGTATAGAGTACAGTGTTATATGAGTCACATGCAAAACATGTTAAGCACCATGCTATATTTGAGAAGGAAAACAACATTTTTCTTTGGGAAAAAGAGGTTGCACTTGAGTTGTACTATAAAAGGGAAGAAGGATTTCAATAAGCAGGCTTCTTTAGAGAATGTTTTAAGCATATGAAACAGTATACTTAAAAACATGGTATCCCATGGTATCAGTTTCTCATCATTAAAATAGTTTCAAAAATAAAATCACATATATAAAACTAGGATTTCAGTTACCATGTGATCCAAAATTTTCATTTTTCAGGTTTTCTTCTTTTTTAGAAGTTTCAGATACAATTTATTTTCTTTTTATACTTTTTCTTTAGATTTAATTTATTTTCAGTTTTCAGCATTCAATTCTACAAAATCATGAATTTCAAATTTTCTACCCACCCCCCTTCTCCCCACTCCAGGACAGCATGTATTGTGATTACCCTTTCCTCCAATCTACTCTCCCTTCTATTACACTCCTCCTCTTATCCCCTTCTCTTCTTTTTCCTGTAGGGCAAGATAGCTGTCTGTACCCTATTGCCTATATATTTTATTTCCTAGTTGCATGTACTAACAACTTTTAACATTCATTTTTAAAGCTTTGAGTTTCACATTCTTTCCCTTACCCCCTCCCCACCAACCTCTATTGAGAAGGTACATAATTCATATTATACTACACATGTGTAGTCATGCAAAACACTTCCATAGCAGTCATGTTGTGAAAGACTAACTATATTTCCCTCTATTCTGTCCCACCCTCCATTTATTCTCTTCTCTCCTTTGACTTGTCCCTCTATCAAAGTAATTGCCTTTGATTACCCTTTCCCCCAATATGCTATCCCTTCTATTATCCCTCGTGTCTCATCTAATGTTGCCTGATTTTCTATAGGGCAAGACAAATGTTCATACTCAATTGAGTGTGTATGTTATTCCCTCCTGAAGCCAAATCTGATGAAAGGAAGGCTCACTTATTCCATCTCACCTTCCCCATCTTCCCCTCCCTTCCCCTCCATCTTGCCTCATTTATGTAAGATAATTTACTGTATTCTACCTCTCTCTTTTTCTTTCTTCCAGTACACTCCCTAAACAATTATTTATATTTTTTAGACATCATCCCTTCATATTCATATTCATCCCACACTGTTTATGCCTTCTCTCTTCCTTCTCTTTCTCTCTCTCTGTCTCCCTCTCTCTTTTTGTCTCTCTCTCTCTTTCTGCTTCTCTCTCTCCATATATGTATATATATATACACACACATACATATGTACACATACATATATATGCACATACACAGATACACATATACATATAGATACACACATGTATACATATATACATATACATGTTGTGTGTGTGTGTGTGTGTATATATATATATGTATATAGTCCATGCAACTATCTTAATGCTGAGAAAGATCTCATGAGTTCCATGAGTTCCATGTAGGAATGTAAACAGCTCAACTTTAATATGTCCCTTATGATTTTTTTCTATTCTGTTTACCTTTAAATGCTTCTCTTGATTCTTGTATTTGAAAGTCAAATTTTGTCTTTAGTTCTGGTCTTTTCATCAAGAATGCTTGGAAGTCCTCTATTTCACTGAAAATCCATTTTTCCCCTGAAATATTATACTTGGTTTTACTGCGTAGGTGATTCTTGGTTTTAATCCCACCTCCTTTGATTTCTGGAATATCATATTCCAAGTCCTCTGATTCCTTAGTATAGAAGTTTTTAAATTCTGCATTATTCTGGTTGTGTTTCGATAGTACTTGAATTGTTTCTTTCTGACTAGTTGTAATATTTTCTTCTCAACTTGGGAACTCTGGAATTTGGCTATAATATTCCTAGGAGTTTTACTTTGGCATTCTCTTTCAAGTGGTGATCAATGAATTCTTCCCATTTCTATTTTGCCCTTTGATTCTAGTTTATCATGGCATATTTCCTTGATAATTTCTTGAAAGATGATGTCTAGGACCTTTTTTTGATCATAATTTTCACATAGTTCAATAATTTTAAAATTATATCTCCTGGATCCATTTTCCAGGTCAGTTGTTTTTTCCAATGATGTTCTTCACATTGTCTTCTGGTTTTTTTCACTCTTTTGGTTTTGTTTTATAATTTCTTGATTTCTGATAAGGTCATTAACTTCCATTTGCTCCATTCAAATTTTTAAAGAATTATTTTCTTCAGTTAGTTTTTCAATCACTTTTTTCATTTGACCCATTCTACTTTTTAAGACATTCTTCTCCTCATTGACTTTTTGGACCTCTTTTGACATTTGTTTTTGTCTAATTTTAAAGGTCTTATTTTCTTCAGCATTTTTTTGTCTCCTTTAGCAAACTTTTGAGTCATTTTTTCATGATTTTCTTGCATCACTCTCATTTATCTTCCCAATTTTTTCTCTACTTCTCTTACTTTATTTTCAAAATCCTTTTTGAGTTCTTCTATGACCTAAGGCCAATTCATATTTTTCTTAGAGAATTTGGATTCAGGAACTTTGGCTTTCTTGTCTTCTTCTGGTTACATGCCTTCTTCCTCATCACCAATGACATAAAAAAATATCTTTTTACAAAGAAAGTAAGAATCTATAGTTGGTTTTTCTCTCTTTTTGCTCATACTTCCTGTCAGTCACTTGACCTTTGAACTGTTTAAGTTCACTTACCTGAACCTTGAGGTCTCTGTTAAATGGAGAGCTCCAGAAGCACCCACTGCTTAGGTAACCTGAAGTCAGGGCCAGGCCTGACAAGGGCAGGTGACTGAGGTTGGAGCTGGGACTGAACCATGCTCCCCTCTCAACAAGATGAAACCCTTCCCAATGACCTTCAGAGCTGTATTTTGTGTTTGTGGGTTGAGAAGTCTGGAACCCTCCACAGTCACCTGCATTTTAGTCCAGCTCTGTCCACACAAGCAAACTGACACCAAATTGCGCTCTACTCCCAGTCCAGTGTGATAGATCCTTCCTACTGACCTTCCAAATTGTCTTGGACTAGAAATTTGATTTCATTTTGTGGCTTCTCTTTCTCTAGAATTTGTTTAGAGTCATATTTTATATAATTTTTGAGGTTGTGTGGGGGAGAACTCAAGTGGATCCCTTTTTCTATTCTGCCATTTTCCAACTTTCTCCTTTTTAAGAGAGGAAATTGAACCCAAATAACCACTTGCTCAATGTCATCAGCTCATTTTACTCAAGAATTAATTGCTTTCATAGTACATCACCTCCTTTCATGCATCATTTATATCAACAATAACAATGAGGTAATAGATGAAAATCATTCTGTAAATCATCAAGCACTATATAAATGTCACCTATTGATATTAACATTATAAATTAAGTAGAATTTATGCTATACAACTTTATCTACCCTTTGTGTGTATCTAAAATTATAGATACTTTTTAGTGGTTCTTTAATAACCAAACTCTGTAAGCGGTAATAATTCAGAAAAAGAGACAATAAAGACTGGGACTGGGAGAACTGGATACTATTTTTGTTCTCTGTAATCTCAAGCAAATAATTTCTCCTTATCTGGACTCCTCTTTTCTCCTTTGCATAAAGAGTAGGATTGGACTTGAGGGTCTTTAAGATCATTTCTACCTTGTATATGCTATGATTTGAAGGGGATTTTGTTTCCTTAATGAAGAAGCCATTTCAATTGTTTTCTGAAGCAAACTTTCCCATGATGTTATTGAGATACCCTTGTGGATAACATCAAATCCAGAAGTCATCCAGCCTATGCTTATGGAGAGAAGGACTGGTACAAAGTACCCATGGATTTAATGAAGTATTAAGGATTCTATTCCAAGAAGACTGCTGACCTCTGACACTGGCCTCCAACTTTCTAATGATCCATTTACTCCATATTTAACATTCAATGAACAGCGATACACTTAGCAATGGATTAGTTCAGCTAAAAGTATTTTTCAGATGTGCTTCATACCAACTCATTCTGTGGAAAATGTTGTATGTGTTAATATTTTTAAAATTACTTTCTATTGTAATTGTATTATTAATTACTTTACATTTTACTTTTTTTGGACTGTGGTTACTGAAAATTGATTCCTTGAACAGCTTGGACACCTTGGGCTATGAATCTAGCCAAGAAGGATGCTAAAGATATTTCAACGCACGTGGCAGACACACAAGCACATGTTCACCAGAAACACATAATCACAACCATCTGTCATGTACTTAATTCTTTCCCCATAATACCTAAGCACATCATTCCATGGTCTTCTATGGATTCAGAAATATGTATTTCACATGCACTTGTGGATACCCTGGTTTAATAGAATTCTATTGAATTGTGGAAAGTATGTAAAATATTTTGATTTATTATCTCTAAGAGAATTTCTTAAGGAAACATTCATAACTCAGGCTGCTTTGGAAAATAAAATTATATTTCCCTATAGTTCCATGAAGAGATGTTAGCGAGATCTAAGTCACCATATGAGACATTTTTATTTTAATCTTGTATGGGCAAGCTTTAAAAAATGCTTCTTTGTTATCTCAGAGAAATGAAGAATATTAGATATCTTTCCTCAATCGATCAAAAAATATTTATTAGGCACTAATATGGTACAATGGAAAAAGCAATAGATTTACTAGATTAAAGGTAGGGAGAGGACCTACTTTTAATTTCAGTATCTGCCATGTACTCCCTCTATGGTCTTTGAAAAGTCACTTACACCATTTTGGCTTCAGTCTTTTGACTTGCAAAAGGAGGGAATTAAGCTAGATCACTTCTGAGATTCCTTCCTTCTATAAATTCAATATTTACTATATTGCAAAGTATCAGGAGACACAAGCAAAAGTGTCCTTTTTCCTCAAACTGCTTGCTTTCTTAACTACTAAAACCTATATTGAAGAGATACTATGGAAATTATTATAGAGAGGACCATGTCATCAGGGAGATGGTGACATGACTTACAATTGAATTGGAGTGAGGAAAGGCTATGTAAAGTCATCAGCCTCACTTTCTGCTCCAGAGCCATCTGGGTCCAGTGGCAAGATATAGATTAGGATAACTGGAGAAGGCCCAGGATAGGAGACCTTGGTCTTTTTAAGCTAAGGTCTTTGAGAGCTCTTACTTTGAGTGAGGTAAGATTCATTCAGTGAATAAGCTTCTTTAAAAAGTACAAGGGATGGCCCCTTTAATTTAACAAAATATCATTTTGGGAAGGGAAAACCCTCAGGTTGTTGACCAAAAGAGAAACAGTTGCTATTTACCTTCCCACTGAGTCAGGAGCCCCCAACTCCCCCCAAAAGCATGAAAGGGTGCTAAGTCAAGAGCCTATTGTTGTCCAGTCACTGAAATCCAGAGTAGATTGTGTTTAAGGCATGATTTTTGAGAAAGAAATCTAATCAGTAAAGTCCAAGTTATGTAAGTAGATTTCATGGGGATCATTTGGACAGAACACCCTCAGGTATGGGAGAAGAGAACAGGAGAGGAAAAGGGGGGAAGCGTAAGAGGGGAGGGGACCAGAGAAGTCAGGCTGAGTTGCCCAAGTGGAACTGGCCAACTAGGTCCCCATTCATGCAGCTTAGGCTATAGACAGGTGATGGTTCCTCCTTTGTTCTTCCTCTGGATAGTTTGATGTTACGTTAAATACCTTACAAGAAGGGTTATAGGACAAACCTGAACAAAGGAAGTGGATGGACTAGAAAAATCATGTCCATTGTTATTTCTTGCCAGTTAGTCTGTATTTCAATTAGATTCAATTCTACAAAAAGAATGGAAATAACTTTTTGCTTCAAATATACTAGGTATTGGGATAAAAAGACAGAACTGAAACAGACATTGTAATTCAGCAGCCTATAGTCTCTTGATGAGAATGAGGTAGGAATAGGTTTTTAATACTTAAAGTTAGAAAAACAGGATGAGGAACAAGCATTTATTGAATACATTCTAAGTGCCAAGCACAGTGCTGTTTTACAACTATGATGTCATTGGTGCCTCACAACAACTCTATGAGGCAAACATTATTCTCTTCATTTTACAACGAGAAAACAGGCAGACAGATGTTAAGTGACTTGCACAGCTGTGACTTATGGTACAACCAGTAAGTTTCTGAGGTTCCCTTTGAACTCAGGACTTCCTGATTTCAGATCCAGGGTTTTATTCCTCAGGGCAGAATTTGTTAGACCGGATGTCTACGGGCACACACATTCACATGTACCATTGCTCATTCCTACAGAGATTTCCAGATTGTGCTCTTTAATCTATCCTTATCATGTGAGTTTCCTTATATATTCAGGCATTTTTAGAATGTATTGACTGATATTATTTTATAGCTAACCACACTATACACATCAATAATTACATCTTCAAGAGGATGCCCAACTGTCCTTTTTGAAGACTGTACCATACTTGATTTTTCTTTTGATAATATACCGTGATGCAGATTCTTCCAGGCAGAAAATGTTAGGAAACTTTATTCTCCAGTTCAGAATACTTCAAAACTCATACTGGAACTGTCCCTGGTATCTTAGAGATTGAATGTAGAATTTACTAATACCTATCTTCTTCCCCAGATGTAGCTGCACAATTTGGAGACTGTGAACAAGACAAGCTATACTTCATAACATGGAGAATACTAATAAAAATAATAATATAATTTATAAAGTAATTGAAAGTTTATTAAGTGATTTATAAATATTAGCCCAATGAAGCAGGTACTATGGTTATTATGGTTGTTCCATCACAATGGGTCTCATATTGAGTTTAAATTCTTATAAACATCCTAGGTATTCCTTTATTGGAACTGCTGTCTAGCTATACTTCCTCCATCCTGAATTTATTAAACTGAATTCTTGAATCCGTGTAAAATTTTACATTTCCTTATATTGATTTTCACATTATATTCAATCCAATCCTCTATCTACATAATTCTCCTACTTTTTTAAAATTTAGGACTCCTTCATAACCTTCAAAATTATTGAAGTGCCCAAAGAATTTTTATTTATGGGAGTTGTATCCACCATATTTGTGGTATTGTAATGTTAATTAGAGTTAAAGATCCCCCCCTCATTAATAAGCCTCACCTGGAGCCTACCGAGGGGAGCTCAAGTAGGAGAGGATTGTTTTTCTGGAACACCCACACCTTTTATTAATTTCTAATGAGTCACTGGGTTACAAGGGTCATGCCCTCTGGCTCTGAAAAGTGTATATGTACTCTGAAAGGAGGTTTTACCTTGGGGGCTTGGAAGAAGGTTCATGTGCCAGACAAGACTTTGGTTAGTCATTAAGGAGAAACTCCCCTCACACACACACCCCTGCCCTGGTTGAGAAAACCCAGATGCTGGTGCTTCTCTCTTTTAAGTATATATGGTGTGTATGTAATGGTCAGAGAGTTGGATCTGTTTATCTATGATATATGTAGTTAGAAGCCCTGTCTCTTGGTCTTTATTTTACTTCTGTATTTTGTCCATTGGTATGCAATTAAAGAAGATCGTTGACCCTCAAGAGTTGTTTTCCTTTTAGAAAAGTGGATCTAAGAATCTGTGTAGGAACCCTCCTGTGTATGCTGGAACTGGAACTGGAACTGAAACAGATATTAGAAAAGAAAATTTCTTAGCACTATTATGAAAATAATTGTGGCTTCATGGACTCCAGAAAATAGTCTTGGGGATTCACAGAGATAACTTGTATATGCTTTGAATTCTAGCTTATTAAGGTATTTTTGGATCCAGATTGTTATCCAATGAACTATTTCTGTAACCTTTAAATTATCTGCAAATTTAATAATTATATAATTTATGTCTTCAACAACATAATTATATAATTTATGCCTTCAACAACATAATTTTTTATATAGCACAGTGTAAGTGGATTTCCCTAGAGAACTCCAATGAAGATTTCCTGCAAAGGTGATATTGAACTACTAATGGTTAGTATTTGAGGTCAAAATGGTTCAATAAAGTTTAATTTCATCTAAATATATTATTCTTTAGCTGGCCACTCCCATCTTCTGCATAAGAATAGTATGAAAGATTTTAAGAATGCTTTACTAATATAAATAAAATATATTAATCATTTTATGGTCTATAAATTAAGTAGACATCTAGGTGAGAGAGTAGATAGAGCACCAGAGCTGGAGTCAACAGACTCATCTTTCTGAATTCAAATCTGGTTTCAGATACTTGTTAGCTACGTGAGCCACTTAACACACTTTGCCTCATTTTCCACATGTGTAAAATAAGCTGGGGAAAGGAATAGCAAACTGATCCAGTGCCTTTGCCAAGAAAATGCCAAATCAGGTTGCAAAGAGTTGGATATGACTCAAAGATGACTGGACAACAAAATAACTGTTTACTCAATCTAATAATACTGTCAAAAAGGAAGAAATCTATTATTCTTGCATGACCATTTCTTAATAGATTCATGTTGGATTTTTACAGTTATCAATTCTTTTTTCTTGTTATTTAACCAAACATCTTTTTTAATGAACTTTTCCAGAATTTCCTTAGAAACCAAAATAAAACTTTTTAGGGGGGTAGGGATGGCGTATGATTTTATGTGATTGTGGAGAAGATTTATTGAACTTTAGTTAATACCTGAATATGTAAACTTTTGGAAAAAAATATTTAAATGAATAATGGAGACAGAAGATCTGGGTTTAAATCCACATTTTTTTCACAGTTGCTGTGGGCTTAGGTCAATCACTTATAATCTAGGGCTTGATTCATCCTGTTAAGGGTCAGGGTTGATTAGATGATTCTCAGGGTCCCTTCAATCTATAAATATGCAACCTTAAGATCTATAATATTATGACAATATCAACCCTGAATACTTCTTTTGTTATAGTTTCCATGTAATTTAGAATTGCCTATTTTGCAAAGCTAATGATTTAAGAAAGGTACTTATCCTCTCCTTTAAAGAATTTCAATTGAGTCTACACTGCCTAATATCTTCTCAGTTAGCTCTTTTCCAAATGAAAAAGTTGGGCAAGATGAATTTTGAGGTCAGTCTCTTTTAGGTCAGGATCTATGATCTTATGATCTGGCAATAAATTGAAATAGTTTGTTTTTTTATGGAAAATAGGATAGATATTCTGAGAGCTGTCAAAAATCCTTTTGATATAAGTCCTGGATTGATGGCTATTTTTTCTCACATAATCACATGTGCTTATGCTTTAATCTTATTTTTTTCTGGCTAATATCCAATTTTGGTCAGATTTTCTCTCAGTCCAATGTTATGTAGGCAGGCCAAAACTACTTAACATCTGAAGTATGAAATCTAGTACATTGAAAAGTGTTATGAAAGAATCCCAAAACACAGACAGTTACACAGGGAAGCACTCTGAAGTTGATAAACATTTTTTTCCTCCAGGAGCAGATTCCAAACCTGGTTTTTCTCAAGAGGCCAAACTAAGAATATCAAATGTGACTCCAAAACTCTTTTTCCAACAGAGGCAATTTTATCCATTTCATGAAATGGTATAAAATATAACAAAAAAATCTTTTGAACAGTCATTAATAAGGAATTATATTTTCCTTTGAGTCACTTTGTTATCCTCTATTTTAAATGATCAAATCAAATTTATTTATGTTATTCATTTCTCTGCAAATGTAATATTAGCTATTAAATCTTTCACAGTGATCTTTGGGATTCCTATCATTATCTAACTCCTTTCAAACATATTGAGTTCACTAGACTATAGTTGTTTCTTCTCAAACATGTTGAATGAAATGTCCCCATAGAATCGTGCTTCTGAGTATGTCTCCTTTTATTTTGAAATCTATTCAGGCAATAACATAAAAGTAACCAATCTCTAATTTATTGAGATGCAGGATAAAGTGTTTGGATTTGGATTCAGAGCATGAAGTTTAATACTGCCTCTATTGTTTGCATTCTTTCTGATCTTGAAAAAGACAACATGATGAAAATGACAGTTTTAAATAAACTAATGTATAGATTCAATGACATCCCAGTTAAAGAATTTTTATTATTATTTTATTTGTTTTCAGTGTTCTATAGTCACTTCCATATGACTTAGATTTTTTTCCCCTCCCTCTCCCTCCTTCTCCCTTACATACTCCCTGCCTCCCTGAGACAGTATATAATTTTATATAAGTTCTACACATACATTCCTATTAAATACATTTTCTCATTAAACATGTTGCATAGAAGAATTAAAATGAATGGGAGAAATCATAAAAAAATCAAAACATAATATAAAAGAAAATGATCTGCTACATTCTTCGATTGAATTTCATAATTTTTTCTCTGAATTTGGAAGGCATTTTGTTTTAAGAAACCAGTAGGTATTTTTAAGTCCTTGCATTTCAATGAAGTTCTGAGTGCACCAGAAAAAATTATTGTGTACTGTAGTTATTGCTGTGTATAAAGTTCTCCTGGTTCTGCTCCTTTCACTCAGCATCAATTCATACAAGTCTTTCCAGGCCTCTCTGAAGTCTTCCTGCTGATCAATTCTTATAGCACAATAATATTCCATCACATTCATAAAACACAATTTATTCAGTCATTCCCCAATTGATGGGTATCCCCTTGATTTCCAGATTTTAGACACCACAAAGAGTGCTGATATAAATAATTTTGTGCATGTGGAACCCTTTCCAATTTTTATGAACTCTTTGGGATAGAGTCCTAGAAGTGGTATTACTGGGTCAAAGGGTATGCACATTTTTTGTAGCCCTTTGGGCATACTTCAAAATTGCTCTCCAGAATGGTCAGATCAGCTCACAGCTCCACCAACAATGAATTAGTTTTCCAACTCTCCCACATCTTCTCCAACATTTACTATCTTCCTGTTCTGTCGTGCTAGTCAATCTGATAAATGTGATGTGGTATCTCAGAGTTGGTTTGATTTGTATCTCTCTAATCAGTAGTGATTTAGAGTATTTTTTCATAGGACTATAGACAGCTTTGATTTCTTTCTCTGAAAACTGTCTGCTCATATCCTTTGACCATTTATCAGCTGGGGAATGACTTGTATTCTTCTACATTTGACTCATGAGGCCTTTATCACAGGCACTGGTTGCAAAAATTCTTTCCCAGTTTCTCACTTTCTTCCTAATCTTGGTTGCACTTGGTTTGGTTGTGCAAAACTTTTAAATTTAATGTAATTAGAATTATCCATTTTGCACTTCACAATGGTTTCTATTTCTTGTATAGGAAAAAATTCTTCCCATCTAGATAAATCTGATAAATACACTATTCACTGCTTGACTCATTAGTTTATAGTATCAATGTTTATACCTAGATCATGTACACCTTTGGACTTTATCCTTGTGTATGTCATCAGGCATTAGTCTAGGCCTAGTTTCTGCCACACCATTATCAAGTTTCCCAGCAGTTTTTATTGAGTTCTAATCTTAGAAGCTGGGGTCCTTGTGTTTATCAAACAGTAGATTGTTATATTCATTGATGACTGTGCTTTGGATGCCTAACCTATTTCACTGGCTTACCCTTCTCTTTCTTAGCCAGTACCAAGTGATTTTGATAACTGCTGCTTTATAATACAATTTGAGATCTGGTAGAGCTAGGCCATCTTCCCTAGCATTTCTTTTCATTAGTTCCCTTGATATTCTGGACCTTTTTGTTCTTCCAGATGAATTTTGATACTATTTTTTTCTAGCTCTAGAAAGTAATTATCTGATAGTTTGATTGGTATGGCACTGAATAAGTAAATTAATTTAGGGAGAATTGTCATTTTTATTGAATTGGCTCAACCCACCCATGTGCAAATGATATTTTTCCACTTACTTAGATCTGATTCTATTTGTGCAAAAAGTATTTTGTAATTATATTCATATAGTACCTGGATTTGTTTTCACAGATAGACTCCCAGATATTTCATAGCATCTACCCTAGCTTTAAATGAGATTTCTCTTTCTATCTCTTGCTGTTGGCTTTGTTAGTAATATATAGAAATGCACAAGATTTGTTTGGTTTGGTACAGCCAAGATGGAGGACTAGAAACACACTTATGCAGGGTTCCCCCCACAGACCATAAAATACCTGTAGAGAGGGACTCTCAACAAATTTTGGAACAGCCTAAGTGGAGAAAAACAGTGTGAAGCAGATTTCCAGACCACGGTGACCTGAAGGCCCATGGAAACGTCAGTTGCACTGGACATGGGAGCCAAGTGCAGATCCCTACCCAGCCTTGGCTGAGCAGTGTGGTTCGATGAGACGAGACTGTGGGAGGAGGACACCTAGGGGGCAGAATCTCCAGTAGCAGTATCGTGTCCTCAAATCCCTTGACCCACAGGCAAAAAAGGTCAATTACAGGGTTTATCAGGGAGCCAGGAAGGGAGAAGGGCCTTCCCATAGCTCTGGCAGCAGGCAGTAGCCACAGAGCCAGCACAGTAGCCCATAGAGAAGCTCCATTGTTGGAGTGTAAAAACCCCTGGGGGCATTGAAGAACTGAGTCTTACTTTAGTCCTGGGTGGAGGCCCAGGCTGAAGTGGTCTTTGTCTCACACTGAATGGCAGCCCTGCCCATTCACCTTATCTGAATATCACCCCCAGTGCTGACTTGGAGGAACTGGAAGCCAAGTGGCTGTGGAGAGGTACCTGCTAAGATTCTGGGCACAAAAATCCCTTCCGGCATCCAGACCAGTACACACTTGACTGTGCCACCTTGGAGGAATTGAGAACTTATAGATGCCCAGAG
>JAQQSK010008884.1:0-13318 GCA_028658325.1 Potorous gilbertii
GAGAAGTTGGAAGTCAAAGTTTTAGGAACAACTGTCGAGTATTGTTCTTGCTACTAGGAAATAAGAAATACAGGCAATGGGGAATAGAAAGTTATCTGGCCCTACAGGACAAAGGAGAAGATGGGAACAAGAGAAAGAAGGGATGATAGAAGAGAGGGCAGATTGGTTATAGGGGAAATTATAATGCTCAGTGTACTGGGGTGGGGGAGGGGACAGATCTGGAGAAAATTTTGGAACTCAAAATTTTGTGAAAATGAATGTAAAAAGTTAAATAAATAAATTTATATTAAAAAAAAAAGAACAATCTCCTTGAGGGCAAAAATAAATAAATAAAACTACCCACCCCCTCCAAAAAAAAATTCACTTTTTGAGGAGATTCCCAAGCCTTAGAGTGGTACCATAAATGTTCTTCCCTTCTCAGAAAAGTGAAGAAAACACAGTAGACCAAGTATATGTACATGAGTGAACTTGAGTTTAATTCCTAGGACGAAACAATGAGCTAGACTGTCTTCACTGAGAAAAAAAATATTGACCTGTGACCATTTTGTTTATTTTCCTCCCTTCTGGATATGATGGAGTTTAGAAGGGATATCCCTTGATAATCAAAATTCTATTGTAGCAAGGACTTTATTTTTTTATCCAAATAGGGAGTATTAGAATAGCCAGGAAAAAGCCTTTATTACCTTTCAAATCTATGACTTCTGAAGATCATTTAAAGGCATCAGCATTGACCAGTGAAAACAGCCCTGGTCTTGTAGTCTGAAAGCTCTTGGTTTGAGTCTTACTTCATATATACACAATGTGTGTGGTTGAGGATGATTCATTTACCTTTTTTTAAGGCTTCAGGTCACTGAGCTGTAAAAATGGAGATAAAAAGGGTTGTGGAGAGGATCAAATGAGACAAAACATATACATACACACATATATACATACACATATACATACACGCACACACACACACACACACACACACACACACACACACATATATATATATATATGTATAACTCTTTGTCTCTCTGAAAGCATAATGAGTTTATCATCATCAGAAAAAGCAAGAAGATCATTTTTATCTCATCCTACATGACCTTGGACAAATCCTTTAACATTTAACATGACTCTCTAAGACAATGGGCTGTGGAGCACATGCTGAACTTCAGTGGTCCAAGGAGGTTTCCTCCTGAAAACTACCCTATGTCAATGAAATTCCAGTCTTAGTCCCTGTCCCTTTTCCTTTAATAACATACAGGGGTAAAAATGGGAAGAAATTTGGTCCCATTGCAAAACTCTGGTGTACCCCAAGTGCCATGCAATGACCTTAATGAATTAGTCAAGAGTATAGATTTGTTACTATATAGGAAGATTTCAGATGATTATTTTCAGTTTAATTCCCACTCTCAACCAATCTGAGCAAAGACAACTATTACAAAAAGGGGAGAGGGAAATGATTCTATGGTTAGTGAATTTGGCTGATATTACTATTTACCCTTGGGCTGAAAGGAAAGAATATTTGAATAAATTGTGATAAGCAACAGGGAGAAAATAAACAAATTGCTTTTAAATCACCCCCACTCCCTCTCTTTCTCTTTCTCCCTCCCTCCCCACACAAACACACACACACACACACACACACACACACACATACATACATACACGCACACACATCCGCTGCTCTTTTTCACTTTCTGTCTGCCTTTCTCACCCTCCCATTCCTATTCTACCCCCTCTTCCATTTGCATCTTCTATTTTCTCTCCCTTCCTCTCTCTTTTCTCCCTCTCTTTTCCTCCCTCCATCCCTCCTTTTCTTCTTTCCTTCATTTCTTCTTTCCTTCCTTTCTGTCCTCCATCCTTCTTTCCCTCTTTTACTTCCTCCCTCCCTTCCTTCTTTCCATCTCACTCTTTCCCTCCTTCCCTATTTTCTTCCTTCTTTCTTTCCTTTTTCTTTCTCCTACTTCCTCTGTCTTTCTTTTGTCCTTGTTTCTGACATTGTCTCTTGACACTAACCTCTCCACTTCCTTATAGCTTTTCTGTGTATCTTTCTCTCTTCCTTTATTTCTGTATGTCTCTGTAGCTTTCTCATTGTCTCATTTCTCTCCTAAAAGTATTTCTCCTTCAAAGTTTTCAAGTTCAGATGAACTTTTTCTCTGTCTTAGGGAAAACTCTCCATACCACTTTGATTCCATAATGTCAAAAAGTCTTCTGTTCATTTTTTTTTCATTATGAAGGACTTAGAAGACTCCTGTTAATTTTCAACTAATTTAAAACAGTTTATCATCAAGCTAGCATCCTCATTTCCTCGTGGGAGTTTTAATCATTTATACTAGAAAATGCACTGCACTACTGAACTTGTTTTATAATTTAGGAGAGCTCCCCTCACCAAATCATCAGCCAAAGATGTGATGAGTTCTCATTCCAGAATATTGTCTCTATTGAAAAGATGAAAGTGCTTGAAAGATGCCTATTATATGGAAACTCTCATGCCTGAGCACCTCTAATATTTTTATTTTATTGGCAGATACTATAGATATAGAGAGTGGCCCATCAGAAAGGGACTGCTTTGGGAGAGATTGGGGTAGATTATTTATCACTTTATTACCTTTTATTTTCTCAACATGCTCTCAGCCTCTCTTAAAACCTGATTTCACATCCCTGTTCTGGATGGTAACTGCAGTAATTGTCCCTCAATAGATCAGGAAACAGGATCAGAAAGACTTAAATGATATTCTCAAAGTTTCCCATGAAATGAACTCCAGGTAGAACATTTAAAGGTTCACGCCCATGTTTTCAGCCTTTACCTTTGACCAATCAGGCAAATGTTGACTAGTTTTGGCCCAGAAGATGAAACTACAAGAGCATAAGGAAGATGGTGTAGTAGATAGAGAATGAAATTTGGGGGTCAAGAAACCTTGATTTGAATCTCACCTCAGGCAATTATCAGCTATGTGACCTTGGGCAGAATACTTAACCTCTCTATGACTCTCTTTCCTCATCTATAAATGAGAGGGCTTGATGTGATGACCTTTAAAGTCCCTTTCAGGCCTAAAATATATGAGGTTAGAGTTGATGACCTTACAGGCTGATTCTGGCTATAAATTTATGATCCTTTGAATGAAATCAGAGACATTTGGTACAAACTGAGAATGTGAGAACCCTGAGGTTGTGTGTGTGTATTTATTTGTTTGATCAATTGTTTTCTGATGATGGTGATGAACAAAATAGCTCATATTTAGAGAATATTACCAAGTTTGCAAAGTGCTTCACAATAACCTAAAGAAAATAGTATTAACCTTGACACCCCAAATCTGACAGATGATTGAGACAGTGGATAGAACTGGTCCAGGAATCAGGAAAACATGAGTTCAAATCTGGCCTCAGTCAGTTACTAGCTGTGTGAATTAGAGGAAGTTGTTTAACTCCGTTAACCTCAGTTTCTTCCTGTTTGAAATGGGCTGGAAAAAGAATGGCAAACCACTCCAGTATCTTTGCCAAGAAAACTCCAAAAGGGGTCACAACGAGTCAGAAATGATGAAAGAACAACATATAACAGCAACCCAAAGTCCTAGATTCAAGTCCTAACCTGAACACTTGCTAACTAAACAAATCTGGACAAATTATTTTACTTCTCTGCTCATCAGTCATCTTATAGGTAATATGCTGTAGTTCTTCAGTAATTTCAGTCATGCTTGGCTCTTCATGACCCCACTTGTAGTTTTCTTGGCAAAGATACTGTAATGACTTGCCATTTCCTTTTCCAACTCATTTTTAAGATGAGGAAACAGAGGCAAACAAGGTTAAGTGACTTGCCAAGGTCACACAGCTCCTAAGAGTCTGAGGCCAGATTTGAACTCATGTCTTCCTGACTCTGGGATCAGTACTCTATCCCCTATACCACCTAGCTTCTCCATTTGTATGGGCTCAGCACTCTATCCCCTACACCACCTAGCTTCCCCATATGTAACAGGGATGAGAATAGTGATGATAGTGCCATGTAGTATCATTTTATCTTCACAACAACCTTGTGAAGTAGGTGCTATTATTTTCCCCATAACAATTACACTACTCTCTTCATAGGGCTATCCAAAGAAGCAAATATGATTTGAATATAAAGTGCTTTATAAGCATAAATAGCCATAAAGGCTGTGATTAATATTGGTTCCAGATGGATAATGTTAAAAAAAATCTTCTTCGTCTCAGGAAGAAGATGGTATATTGCAGGGACAGAATTTCTGGTACTTTGTCAGTAGCTATGACTGTATTGTGCTTTGTGTTAACTTTAAAAAAAATTTTGATGTATAGCCTCAGGGCCAGATCCCATTGGTATAGGATCTTTCCTCACTGGCGGACATGAATGCCCTTTCCTGTGAGAGGGTTGGGGTGGACTCGACAAGAGAACAGGAGAGCCCATTCTCTTCAGTCTTCAGAACTCCTTCAAGATTCTATGTCCTCTATTGACTGATATGGCTTCCAGCTTCAAGAGTGGAGATGGAACATGTCCATCCATCAGGTTGCTGAAGGAGAAGATTCTGGGAAGACATGAGAGGAGCCAGCCATTTCCATCATGTCTCCTCTCTAGGTTGCTTCCCTAGAGACTTCAGGGATCTTCCCCTTACATGAGATCCAGCATTCTATCTCTTTGTTGGACTGTTACCTCAAAATCAGTGGGAGAACTCCTTCACTTTGCTTCACCTGACCTACTTTATACCATTTATATGCTCTTTGATTTCTATTTTGCTACTGATTTGGTTAAATAAGTTTCTTTGCTCTTCACTGGAATTGGTATATGGTGAGAAATAGGATATAAAGCTTATATGAGCAGTAGAATTGAACCTTATCTTAGACTAGCCTAGATATTTTTAGCCCTAGACTAACAGTATCTAATGGAGCAGGTAGAGATAGTTCTTGCCTGGTAGCTCGATGGCACAGTAGGAAGGCCTGAGTTCAAATTCACCTCACACACACTAATTGTGTCACCTGAGCAAATCACTTAACCAGTTGGTCCCAGTTTCCTCCTCTATAAAATAGGGATAACAATAGCACCTATTTCCCATAATTGTAAGGATAAAATGAAATAATCATTGCAAAGCACTTAATAGAATGCCTGGCACATAGTACTTGATATATAGAGGTTAGCTATTATTATTATTAAGATTTCCTTTCTCTCAGGAGAACAGAATGGCTTTTGGCCCCAACCTCCTTCTTTCCCTCTTGGCAGAAACAAAAGTCTCCTTTATAAAAAAAATGAGAGGAGAAGAGGCTAGAGATGTCTATTCTATCTTCCTTCAAGTCATACAGGGTCACATGTCCTCTCCTGCAAGTGAGGACCAGTCCCTCATACTGCAACATGTAGACCTCAGTGCAAATTACTCTATAATTGTTTTTCAAAAGAAGTTGATGAGTAGCCTTATGGAAGAGATGTAACAAGTCCGGGAAGGGTAGCAAGTGCACTACATACTAATAAATGTAGTGATTGTTACGAGTAAGAAGAAAAGCAGAAAATAAAAGACCATAGAATCTTTCTATGGGGAATAGGACCAAAGCACAAATACCAAAGGAGTCCATATTGAGACTGTACTCCCATTTGAAACTTCAGAAGGGAATATGAACTGGTCTGAACCAAGAAGAAACTTCTTGTAAGAGCTCATGAAGGATTTTAAAAGACAAATTAGAGAAACAGAAGAAAAACTGACCAATGACTTTAAAAATATGAAAAAAGAAATCACAGAAGAATTCAAAAAGACAACTGGACAAATGGAAAAGGAAGTACAAAACCTAACTGGAGAAAATAACTCCTTAAAAGGAAAAATTGGACAGATGGAAAAGAAGATGCAAAAGTTAACCAAAGAAAACAATTTGATAAAAATTAGAATTGGTGAAGTAGAAACTAATGAATCTATGAGACATCAAGATTCAGTCAAACAGAATCCAAAGAATGAAAAGATAGAAGAAAATGTGAAATACCTAATTGGAAAAACAACTGACCTGGGAAATAGAGCCAGGAGAGAAAATCTAAGGATTATTAGTCTACCATAAAGCCATGATGAAAAAAAAAGCCTGGACAATATCATCTAAGAAATCATCAAAGAAAATTGTGCAGATGTTCTAGCTCCGGAAGTCAAATTGGTCATTGAAAGAGTCCACTATTCACCTCCTGAAAGGTATCCCAAACTGAAAACACCAAGAAATATCTTTGACAAATTCCAGAAGTATTAAATGAAGGAGATAATACTGCAGGTAGCCAGAAAGAAACAATTCAAGCATTGAGGAACTACAGTCAGCATCACACAGGACCTTGTAGCTTCTACGTTAAAAGATCAAAGGAACTGGAATACAATATTCCAAAAGGCAAAGGAGCTGGGACTACAACCAAGGATTATTTAGCCAGTAAAGTTGAGCATAAGATTTTAGGTAAGGAGATGGACATTCAGTGCAATAAGGGATTTCCAGACTGTACTATTGAAAAAGCCAGAACTCAATAGAAAATTTGATCTTCAAACACAGATCTCAAGAGAGGCATAAAAAAAGTAAGCAGGGGAAAAGAATACTTGTTACTCAATATAGGCAAACTCCTTGCATCCCTATAAGGGAAGATGATACTTGTTAATCTTGAGAATTGTATATTTATTATGAAATGTAAAAAAGATATATATTGATAGAGGGAGAAGGTGTAAATTAAATGATGTGATGATAAAAAATGTGATTTAAGGGTGTGAAGGGACTGGAATTGGAGATATGAGAAAGAGGAGGCAGAAAAAAATAAATTACATCCCAGGAAGAGGCATAAAAATATATTACAGTAGAGGGAAAGAGAGGAGGGAGATGAGCATTGTTTGAGAGGTACTTTCATCTGATTGGATCAAAGGAGGGTACAAGGAATTCAGTTAAGTATAGGAATACAGTAGCTCTATAGGCAATAGGAGAGGAAGGGGGAAAGAAAATGGAGGGGAGGTTAAAAGGGAAGAAAGAAGTAGTAAGGGAAAGGGGGATTAAAAGGGAGGAGGGCTGAAAGAAGGGAGGGAAGACTGAGGGAGGCAGTGGTCAAAAATTAAAACTCTACTGTGGAGAAGAAGAGAGAACTAAAAGCATAAACAAGGGGAAAGAGGATGGAGGGAAAGACACAGATAGTAATCATAACTGAATGTGAATGGAACTCTCCCATAAAATGGAGACAGATAGCATAATGGATTAAAAACCATAACCAACAGTTGTTTACAAGAAACACATTTGAAATGGGGGGGATACAAAGCAAAGCACAAACACAGGGTGAAGGAAATAGGATGGAGCAGAATATTTTCTGCTTCAGTTGATGTAAAAAAGGCAGAGGTAGCAACCCTAATCTCAGACAAAGCAAAAGCAGAAACAGATCTAATCAAAAGAGGAAAGGAAGGAAACTATATCCTGCTAAAAGTCACCATAGACAACAAAGCAATTTTGTTACTAAACATATGTGCTCCAATCTACATACTTAGAGAAGAAGTTAAGGGAGTTACAGGAAGAAATAGACAGCAAATCTATACTAGTGGGGGACCTCAACCTCCCCCTCTTTGAACTTGATAAATCTAACCTCAGAATAAACAAGAAAGAAGTTAAAGAGGTGGAGAAAACTCTGAATAAGTTAAATATGATAGATCTCTGGAGAAAAATGATTGGAAATAGGAAAGAATATATGTTTTTCCAGTGGCACATGGCACTTATACAAAAATTGATCATTTACTAGGATATAAAAACCTCAGAATCCAGTACAGAAAGGTAGAGATAATCAATGCATCCTTCTCAGATCATAATGCAATAAAAATGATACGTAATCAAAGGCCATGGAAACATAAATCAAAAAGTAATTGGAAACTAAACAATCTGATCCTAAAGAATGAGTGGGTTAAACAAAAAATTATAGAAATAATCAGCAACTTCATTCAAGAGAATGACAATAATGAGACAACCTATCAAGTCTTATGAAATACTGCAAAAGTAGTTCTTTTGGGAAGTCTTATATCTTTGCATGCCTACATGAAAAAAATAGAGAAAGAGGAAAACAATGAATTAGGCATGCAGCTGAACAAACTAGAAAAAGAACAAACTGAAAATCCCCAAGTAAATACCAAATTCGAAATATTGAAAACCAAAGAAAAGATTGATAAAGTGGCAATTAGGAAAACTATTGATAAAACAAAGGGTTGGTTTTATGAAAAAACCAATAAAATTGTAAACTTTTGGCCAATTTGATTAAAATTGAGAAGTGTGAAATCACCTCCAATGAGGAGGTAATTAAATCAATAATTAGGAATTACTTTGTCCAACTGTACGACCATAAGTTCAACAATCTAAATGAGATGGATGATTATTTTAAAAAATATAAATTGCCTAGATTAACAATAGTAGGTTGAGTACTTACATAACCCCATATCAGAAAAAAGAAATTCAACAAGTCATCCATGTACTACTTAGGAAAATATCTCCAGGGTCAGTTGGATTTAAAAGTGAATTCTATCAAATATTTAAACATTATTTAATTCCAATACTATATAGACTATTTGGGAAAACTGCTGAAGAAAGACTCCTACTAAATTTTTTTTATGATACAAATATGGCTCTGATACCTAAACCAGGAAGAGCTAAAACAGAGAAAGAAAATTATATACCAATTTCTCTAATGAATATAGATGCAAAAATTTTAAATAAGATATTAGCAAGAAGAATACAGCAGCTATTCATGAGAATAATACATTATGGTCAGGTAGGATTTACACCAGGAATGTAGGGCTGGTTCATTATTAGAGAAAACTCTTAGTATCAATATGGTATTCATTATATGAACAACAAAACTAACAGAAACCACATGATTATCTCAATAGATGCAGCAAAACTTTTGAAAAAATATACCTGTTTGTATTGAAAACACTGGAAAACATGGGAATAAATGGGACTTTTCATTAGATAATACGCAATATCTATCTAAAACCATCAGCAAGCATTATATGCAATGGGGACAAACTACATGCATTTTTAATAAGTTCAGGGGTGAATCAAGGATGTTCTTTTTCACCACTGTTATTCAATATGGTATTAGAAGTGCTAGCTGTAGCAATAAGAGAAGAAAAATAAATTGAAGGAATTAGAATAGATAAAGAAGAAACCAAGTTATCACTTTTTGCAGATGATACGATATACTTAGAGAATCCCAGTGATTCAAGTAAAAATTACTTGAAATAATGGATAACTTGGGCGACATTGTAGGTTACTAAATAAACCCACACAAATCTTCTGCATTTCTATATATTACTAACAAAATCCAAGAGCAAGGGATAGAAAGAGAAATCCCATTTAAAGCTACAGTAAACACTATAAAATATTTGGGAGTCTATCTGCCAAAACAAACCCAGGGACTACATGAACACAATTAAAAAACACTTGTCACACAAATAAAGTCAGATCTAAGTAAGTTGAAAAACCTCGGGTACTCATGGGTAGGCAGAGCTAATATAATAAAAATGACAACTCTACATAAATTAATTTACTTATTCAGTGCCACACCAGTCAAACTACCAAATAATTATTTTCTAGATTTTGAAAAAAAGTATCAAAATTCATCTGGAAGAACAAGAGGTTCAGAACATCAAGAGAACTAACGAAAAGAAATTGTATCGAAGGTGGCCTAGTCTTAGCAGATCTCAAATTGTATTATAAAACAGCAATCATCAAAACCACTTGTGACTGACTAAGAAACAGAGTGGGTAATTAGAAGAAAATTCTTTTGAGGAGGGTCAAGGTCAAAAGAAAGAATAGAATAAATGGGAAGGGAAGGATAGGATGGAGGGAAATAAAGTTAGTCTTTCACAATTATAATGTTATGCAAGTATTTTACATAACTACACACACATACACACACATATACATACATACATACATACATACATATACATATATATGTGTGTGTATATATATATATATATATATATATATATATATATATATATATATATATATATGTATATTTATATGACCTATATTGAGTTGCTTTCCTTCAGTGGGGATAGGCGGCGAGGGAGGAAGGGAGAAATGTTGAAACAAAGTTTTCTGAATGAATGTTGAGAATTGTTCTTGCATGTAACTGGGAAATAAGAAATACAGGTAATGGGGTATAGAAGTCTACCTTGCCCTTCAAGAAAAGAGAGAAGATGGGGATAAGGAAAGGAAGGGTTGTGATCAAAGGGAGGGCAGATTGTGGGAAGGAGTAATCAGAATGCATGGTGTTTTGGGCTGAGGGGAGGAGGGGAATGGAGAGAACATTTTTAACTCAAAATTTTGTGGAAATGAATGTTGATAATTAAAAATAAAGAAAGAAACATTAAAAAAATTAAATAAAAACTGGTACAGGTCAATTGTCTCTCCAACTGGATCTCTTAGAAATAACAATGTGATTTATGGCTTCAAATCAATGACCATTTTGTGTTCATTTCTCCCAATATCCCCCAAACGCAATCTTACACAATGCAATCATGCTCTGCTATCTCACTTTGTTGTGTTCTCTGAAGCTATTCCAATGGACCAGATGAGAAGCCCTGACTGGTTCTGCCAACTGGTAAATGTTTTGAGTATGGGCCAAGTCTAGACTTTGTGTTCCTCATCAGTCTTCTCTCTGTTGATCATCTCCATTTATCATATCCATTTATCCTGTGTAACTTGTACATAGTTTTTTGCATATTCTCTCTCGTATTAGACTATGAGCTCCTTGAAAACTGGGACTGTTCTTTGCTTTTCTTTTTATCCCTAGCACTTATCCCAACTGCGGGCACTGACCTGGTGCCTGATAACTGCTTATTAGCTGATTCTAAGACTAACCTAACTAAATTCAGAGATATTCATTACAGGATGAATTATAGACCATACATTTAGATCTGAGAGGCCCCTACTCAACAGTTTTTATTTTACATATGAGACAGTTGAAGTGACTTGCCTAGATCATAGACATAATTTCAGTGATGGGATTTGAAGTCCAGTACTGTGACCCCCACTGCAGTGTAATTGTCACCATACTATGTTGGTTATGGTGTGATGAATATTTTAGACAAGGAAACTTTTGAAGATCATCTACTAAGGCATGGGGGGAGGGAAACAGATTTGCATTGTTGTTGGAAGAGAAGGAGGAGGCTACTGCTATTGCTATTGAGTCATTTCAGTTGAGTATAACACTTTCTGACCCATTTTAGCAAAGATGCTGAAATGGTTTGCCATTTCCTTCTCCATTTACTTTTACAGATGAGGAAACTTAGGTAAACAGAATTAAAGACTTATGTAGGGTCATACAACTGGTAAGTTTCTGAGGCTGGGTTTGAACTCAGGTCTTCCTGACTGCAGGTTCAGTGAACTGTGGCACTTGGGAGGCAACACACACTCACAAAATCATGAATGCTGCATTAATGCAGAATAACCAGTCTGCTTTTTCTTTTTTTTTTCCACAGGAGTTAGCACAGTGCCTAGCACATAGGAAGCATTTGATAATTTCCTGATTAACTAATTACTTTGCCCTTTATATTGAGTCTCCAATTCTATTCATGTATGGGCCTACCCATGTTGACTAGTAATTTGCTACTCTCATGTTAATAACTGGTCTTCAGATTGAACAGATTATTTAATTCAGCAACAGTTTAGATCACTCCAAGACTGAAATAGTTCTGAGTATTTCTTTTAATGCATTTCTGATAGAATGTGATCATCTTTTAAAAATTTTATTTATTTATTTTTAGGCTTCAACATCCATTTCCACAGTTTTGTGTTCCAAATTTTCTCCCTATCTCTTCCCCTCTCACACCCCAAAATACCATGTATTCTAATTACCCCTACTCTCAATATGCCCTTCCTTCTATCACATCCCTTCATTCCCTTATTTCCATCTTCTCTCTTTTCTTGTAGGGCAAGATACACTTCTCTACCTCATTACCTGTTTTTCTTATTTTCAGTTGCATGTATAAAAATTCTCAACATTTGTTCCTAAAACATTGAGTTCCAACTTCTTTCCTTTCCTCCCTCCCCATCCATCCACACTGAGAAGCAGTTCAATACAGGCTATATATGTGCAGTGTTGCAAATGACTTCCATAAGGGTAATGTTATGAAAGACTAACTATATTTTCCTATATAAATATAGGAATATAAATATAAATAAATATAAATATATAAATATTATATATATAAATACGTGTGTGTGTGTCCTCCCAACTACTCAAATACTGAGAAAAGTCTTGAGTTACAAATACTATCTTTCCATGTAGGAAGGTAAACAGTTAAACTTTAGTAAGTTCTTTATGATTTATCTTTCCTGTTTACCTTTTTGTGTTTCTCTTGATTCTTGTGTTTGAGAGTCAAATTTTCTATTCAGCTCTGGTATTTCCATCAAGAATGCTTGAAATTCCTCTATTTCATTGAATGACCATTTTTCCCCTGAAGTATTATACTCAGTTTTGCTGGGTAGGTGATTCTTGGTTTTAATCCGAGTTCCTTTGACTTCTGGAATACCATATTCCAAGCCTTTTGATCCCTTAATGTAGAAGCTGCCAGATCCTGTGTTATCCTGACTGTATTTCCACAACACTTGAATTGCTTCTTTCTGACTGCTTGCAATATTTTTTTGACCTGGGAACACTGAAATTTGACTACAATATTCCTATGAGTTTTTCTTTTTGAATCTCTTTCAGGAAGTGATTGGTAGATTCTTTCAATATTTGTTTTACCCTCTGGTTCTAGAATGTCAGGTCAGTTTACCTGATAATTTCTTTTTTGTTTAAAGTCCACTTCAAACTTTAATACTCTTCCAACCACACATTCAGAAAATAAAATGCTTTAGTAATGATAATAAAAATAAAACAAAGTTGCCAATTCCTTCCCAAACTACAAACAAATTTTAATTTATGAACAGGATTTCTTTCCAAATGAAAGTTTCTCCAGTGGGACAAAAAATCAATGTGAGGATTTGTTTGCTCAAGTGTACTGATTATGGAAGGGGCTTAGGGCCTGCTGCTTCTTGCAGAAACTGAAAAAGATCCCATTCTTAGGAGAAGGAAGAGAAAGATTTGCACTCATCCTTTTTGGGGTACAAAAGGAGAGAGTGGAGTCTCACAATTTGGGTGTTTCTGGAAGCTTCCAGAGTAATTGGATATGCTCTCCAGTAGTTGGGTAATGCCTCTTCCCTGAACATTGCTCATCTTGCCAGTTGTTTTCACCCCAGATGGATAGTCACAAGTGAATGTGTTGGATCTTTGTTCCTGATGAGAAGAGTTTGAAAAAGGAGGACTATTGACTCTTAGTTTCTAGAAACGCTCTGCATC
>JAQQSK010008885.1:0-13318 GCA_028658325.1 Potorous gilbertii
GAGGCTGATGATTTTGTGTAACTGCTTCTGTTAAATCCAAATCACCAAGACATCACCCAGTCACTGGTCCTCTTAAGACAAATAACCACAAGGGAAGCTATATACAGGGTAACTAACAGAGGAAAGGCACTAGAATTAAGAGGGGTTGGCGAAGGCTTCCTATGGAAAGTGGAATTTTAATTGGGACTTAAAGAAAGTCAGGGAGGTCAGTATTCAGAGTGTAGGATGGATGGAAGACTTTCTGGGCATGGAGGATAATTGAAGAAAATGCCCAGAGCCAATCGGTGGAGTGTCTTGTTTATGGAACAACCAATGTTATAGGATCAAGAGTTTGTGTTGTGCATCTGTGTTGGGGTTCCAGAAGGCTGGAAAGGGAGGCAAGTTAGGCTATAAAAGGCTTTGAATGTTAAATAGAGCATTTTATATTTGATCGTGGAGGAAATAGGAAGCTACGGGAGTTTTTTGAGTAAGGGGGTTACTTGGTTGGACCTGTGCTTTAGAAAAATCATTTTAGTGGCTAAATGAAGGATGGATTGGAATGGAGTGAGACTTGAGGCAGGCAGACCCATCAGCAGGGTGTTGTAATCCAGGCTTGAGGTGAGGAGGGGTCCTGCTTTTCATTTATATGCACACATATTCTAGAATGTGCCAGCTTTGTGAGATGTTATCAATCACTCAGTCAGCAAGCAATTATTAAGTAACTACTGTGTATCAGTTACTAAACCCTGGGGATACAAAGGCAAACTTTAAACTATTCCTTCTCTCGAGAAGCTTACATTTGTAATTTCTCTCTCTTTCATTTTAATGTAGACTATTCTATTACTTGAGAATAAATAAGCATCGAAGGGATGTTGCTAGTTAATGTTTGTCTCTTTGGTGCTGAAAATACTTGTAAATTTTATTCCTTAGTATGTTTAGTTAACACAACTAAATCATTGATGGCTGAGATCTTCATATTGCTAAATAACAGAAGAAATTAATTTAATAGATATCTTGTACAGGCAGAGTAGTCACTGGGCTGTGTGATTTCAGATGTTGGGACAGATGTAAGCAGATAATACAGACACAATTGAATGGGTGCCCATTAAGTCGAGAAACGCTGAACAAATTGTAGTGTACCAATGTTGGAATTGGCATCAGCACTAGACCTTTGACTTCATTAGTGGAGAGAACTTATGACCGAGGAAACTCTCTCTGCCAAAGCAGGTTAGTACCTTTTCTGCGGCTTATAGAGAGCTGCCTATATAGAGTATTGAGAATTTAAGTGAGCTGGCTAGGTTCATACAGATGGTATGTTATAGAGGCATGATACTAGAATTTTTTGTTTTGTTTCAAGTCTCTATCTCTCTCTGTATGTCTCTCCCCGTCTCTGTCTGTCTGTCTCTGTCTCTCTATCTGTCTCTCCCTCCCTCCCTCTCTGTCCTTCTCTCTCCTTCTCTGTTACTCTCTGTCTCTTTCTGTCTCTGCCCATTTCCTCCATATAGATGGAATGGAATACTTTCATGTCATACGAAATAATAAATCTGATAGAATCAAAAATGTGGGAAAATGTACCAACTGATACAGAAGGAAATGAATAAAACCAGGAGAATAATTTCTTTGATGACAACAATGATAGGAAGGAGAATCCCTCTGAGAGACCTTAAAGCTGATCCAAGTCATGAATAGTGGTCACTTTAAAAGACTGATGATGAAAATTCCCTCTTGCATCTTGACAGAGGAGTGATGGACGAAAGATGCAGAATGAAATGTGTTTTCTCAGACATGGAAAGGTATTGACTTGTTTACCAACTATACCTATTTGTTACAAGAGAA
Organism: Potorous gilbertii; assembly: GCA_028658325.1. Classification (NCBI taxonomy): domain Eukaryota; kingdom Metazoa; phylum Chordata; class Mammalia; order Diprotodontia; family Potoroidae; genus Potorous; species Potorous gilbertii. The sequence continues at coordinate 1,816 of JAQQSK010008885.1, forward strand.
GGTTTCTGCTGAGATGGGGAGAGGGACTGATACTTAATAAGTAGATGAAGAAAAAAAGGGAGAAAAAAGACTACTTTTAACACAGTCACCACCTCCTATGATGGTTCTTTTCTTTCCCTTGTTCACAGCTCCCTATCTCTTCAGCTCTCCGTTGGGAATCCAAAGTCCAATGGAAGAAGTTTTATGTAATAGAAAGGATGATGAATTCAAAGTAAGAGGCCCTGGATTCAAGTCTCAGCTTTGTTACCGTGTGATCTTGGGCAACTTCTCAGTGGTTTCCTTATTTATAAAATGAAGGGGTTGAAATAGGTCAGAGGTATCCAGCATGCTGTCCCAGGCCACACAAGGCCTAACAACACTCCCTAGCCATGCCTAAATCAGAATAAAATGTAATTGGGAAATACATAGCAAAATAAATGAAAATACAGTAAAATGTAGATAATGTTAATACGTACTTTTCTAAGTCAGTAGGAGATCTGCAGGGATCCTTATATACAACTTACCAATCTGTTTTGTTTTTTTTTAGTTTGACACTACTAAAATAGGTGACCCTATTTCCGAAGTAAGGGCCTGAAATCTTGAGTTTAAATCTGGTTTCATACACTTACTAGCTGTGTGACCTTGGGCAAATCACTTAACCCTGTTTTCCTCAGTTCCTTGTCTGTATAATCTGGGAAAAGAAAAGGCAAATCACTCCAGTATCTTTGTGAAGAAAGCCCCAAATGAGGTCATCAAGAGTTGGACACAACTGTTCCATGGACACATCTATGGCCTTTCCTCAAAGCTGGAGCTCAGGGGGATCACTGTCACTTACCTTATGGCCTCTGCCAGCTCTCTCCCACATCCCAGTCACCTTACTCTCCTACTCTTATCCAGAGCCCCACGTTTCTGGGAGCTGACTCAGGATTTTGTGACCTTCTCAAAGAAAGATAAATATTTAAATACTCCAGAGGAATAGTCACAGCTTTCTGACCCTCAAGAGGCTCACGTTCTGGGGTCGAGGGGATGGGAAATAGAAGGTGGAGCCAGGCAGGTGTAGCATATACGTAAGCAACATACACAAAGTAAGGGGAAAAAACAACTCCCAGATGTCTTAAACAGCAGTTAAAAACCACAGAACCCTGAAAAAAAATTTCCTTTAAACTCTGTGTAACCTCATCTAGATAAGGAATTTTTAACACTGCTCTTGTAAGGAAATTTTTAAAAATAAATTTGTATATCAGACACAGAACCCACGACAGGGCAAATTTCAAACATTCTTGAGATCATCATTTTTGGAATAAGCTTATTTTTAGGATACATAAAAACCCCCAAGTGATGGCTATTGAAGTTAAACTAAAGCTGTGTCTTAGTCTCTGGTTATTTCCTGTCGTGGTTCTGCAGTGAACAAGTTAAAAACCGCTGGAAATCAGGAGATCTGGGCTGTCCTCCAGCTAACTCAATGTGTTGCCTTCCACCAAGCCATTTTCACCAATCTTAGCCTCCATTTTTCTATCTGTTAAAAATTGCTCTATTCTCAAAGAGGACCAGTGCTACCAGGAGGGTGATGTCTTCACTTGCAAGTGAATTGGATTTAAGTGAGGCAGAGCTGTGCAAAGTCATCAGCCTCACTATCTCCTCCAGAGTCACCAGAGTCCAGTGGCATGATACAGGTCAAGACAACTGGAGAAGGCTGCCATTGTAAAATTGCCTATCTATATTTTATAGAGAGGTTATCAAAGTCCACAAGGGTAAATATGAGGATAAATGAAGTATTAAATGTGGAGAAGCCACCTTAGAGCTCAAAGAGCACCAACTCAGAGATGGTCAACAAATCAATCAACAATCATTTAGTAAATGGCCTTATTATGGGGTAGGTGCTGGAAATTCAAAGTCAAAACACCAAAATAAAACAGTTTCTGCCCTCAGGGAGCTTAGCTTTTCTCTGGGGATCATAGATTTAGTCAGTAGGGACCTTAAATGGCTACAGAGTATAACACCTTTATTTTTCAGTTAAGTTGAGACTCAGGGAGGTTAAATAATTGCCCAGGGTCACACATTTAGTAAGTGTCTGGGGTGAGAGTCAAATCCACACATCTTCCTGATTTCAAGTCCTGCACTGCATCTATTATTTCTCCTCTTCCTCTTCTTCCTCCTCCTTCTGTTCTTCTTCTCTTTCTCCTCCTCCTTCTTTTCTTCTTCTTCCTCTTCTTCTTCTTCTTCTTCTTCTTCTCCTCCTCCTCCTCCTCCTCCTCCTTCTTCTTCCTCCCCATCTCCCCCTTCCTTTTCTTCCTCTTCTTTATCCCCTTCTTCCCCTTTCTTCTCCCATTATCCAACAATCCCGTCTTGTAAGCAATAAGTATAGTTAAGAGAAACAACTCAACACAGTGGCTTTGTCTGAATGTGCTTCACCTTACACCTCTGGTCCACTGTCTCTCTGCCAGGAAGTGGGAAACATACTTCCTAGGTCTTTTGAACTCCTTATTGATCCACCTGTTTCTCAATCTGCCAATCTCTCAATAAATAGGTAGCTCTGGCCTGTAGTACAGGATGGTGACAGTAGAAGGGTCAAAGTTAGAAGTCCACACAAATGGAGATTCTGGAAGAAGTTTCATTAGATCATCCTTGAAACATACTCAACAAAACTCCTCTGTTATGTAAATTGGAACCTCTTTTATTTCTGTTGCATTTACTTATCCCCTCATAGAATACAAATTTCTAGAGGGAAAGGACTGTTTTATATTTTATCTTTCTATCCCCAGCATCTACCACAGTATTTGGTATATAGAGGTGGTGCAGTGGGTAGAGCACCAGTGCAGAAGTCAGGAGGACCTGAGTTCAAATCTCACCTCAGACACTTGACACTCACTAGCTGTGATCTTGGGCAAGTCACTTAGCTCCAACTGCCTCATCCTGGGTCATCTCCACTCATCCTGATGAATATATGATCACTGGATTCAGCTGGCTCTGGAGGAGAAGTGAGGCTAGTGACCTGCACAGCCCTCCCTCACTGAAAACAAAGTCAAATGCAAGTCATGTCATTATTTCTCTGATGGCATGGTCTTCTTTGACAATGAAGGACAAATACACACACATCTGTCTATCATCTATCTATCATTTATCTATTTACCTACCTCTCAATCTACCTACTTTTGTTTCTACCTATCTACCTTTGTTTCTGTCTATTCATCTATCTATCCATGTATCCATCCATCCATATATCCATACATGTCTGTGGCACTTTGAACAAGTTACAACTTATCTCTATCACTGTCTTTCCATCTCTCATATGAGGAAAATAGGGATGATAGCTCTTTCCCCTATTGATTTGCACACAGTGGGCACTTAACAGATGCCTGTTCAATGGGACTGACCCTTGGGAGTGGGGAAGAACATGGAAGCCCATTGCTAGAGCCCCACCAGATACCAAGAAGAGAAACATGGCTTTTTAGTCATATCAATAATATTTTAGAGAACCATGTGATTTCTAAACATATTCACATTCTTCATGTCCTTTCAGACTTACAAGACCTCTGTGTGGCAGATGGTGCAAAGTGATGACCTCTTTTTTCCAGATGAGGCAATAGTGGTACAGAAGGGTTAAATAACTTTGCCAAGGTCATACTGCTAACAAATGGCAGGGCCAGTCCTTGACTTTGAAGCTTCTCAGGAATCTTTGTTTCCATAGAACATTATAACCAATAACAAGTCAACCTCATCTGTGCAGTGCCTACTGTGGGTTTAGCAAGCTCCTTGTTATTATGGGGAGGGGTGAGAGACCGGAGACTATAAGAGAAACAGTTTCCTGATCCTAAGCAACTTGTTCCTGTAAAAAATCTTCCAAAAAGTAACTGAGGAATGCTTACAAGGCAGCATGTAAATGAGTACAAATGAACACACCACCCAGGGAGTGTGCAATAATGACAATTCTAGTACAAATAGGCATATAATTACTGGGGGAAGGTGGCGTTGGGTGGGGTTAACCACTGAAGGCTTCCTGGTGAACATGAGATTTAAGCTCGGGTTCATTTTTTGGGGGGAGTGGGAGGATGATGTGGCAGTGCTGGGTGAGTTATAGACATTTATTAATGGAATTCCAAGAGCTCTAGATTGGAAGTTAGGAAATCTGGGTTGTAGTTTTGGCCTTGCCACTATGTAGTTGGGGGAGTTAGTTTTCTCATCTGTCAAATGGGAGACTTGGGTATTTGGCTAATTAAGAGACCTTAGAGAGCATCTCATCAGACTCTTGCATCTTAAAAATGGGGAAACTGAGGCCCAGGGAAGGGAAATGTTTGACTGAAGATCATCCAACTGAGTTGAGGGGGTAGGGGAGCACCCAGGCATGTGGACTAAGCCCCAGGGCTTTGTGCATTTTACATTGCATGGCCTCCTCTAAGGTCCTTTCCAAATTGAGCACTCTATGATCTAATATTAATAAGCTGAGAGTGGGGGAAGACGGGGGAAGGCACTTCTTTAGAAAATTTTGAACAATTAAATAGTAAATGGTTAAAATAGTAATAGACACTGAGATGGCACAGAAGTGAGGCTAGCGCTGCTACTTATTATGAATAAGGTTTTTCTGGAGCCCTATCCTTTCCTCTAACTTTTTGAAAATTAAAAACCCAAACCTTATAAAATAAACCTAATAAGCATTAGCAAGCATAAACGCTTTAATATGCAAAGTACAAATAAGAGGATTGTATAAAAAACTGAAATTTGATTAACATAATTTTAACAAAGTGTATTTGAAATTGATTTAATAGATATCTTGTCTTGATAGAAACCTTGATTCAAGTGCTGACTCCCACCCTTTCTGATTGTGACTTAAGCTCTCAATATTCAAGGCCAATTCTTTTGGTCTCCAGACTCCTTTATACTCTTAAAAATGATTGAAGACTCTTCCCCGAATCCCACCCCCAACTTTTGTTACTGTGGATAGTATCTGACAATGTTTAGTGAATTAGATAAAACACTTTAGCATTGTTATTTAATTACTACAATAATTTACTTATTATTGCTTAGTATTATTAGTTTTGAAAATGCCTCAGGAGTCACTGAGCCAGACTTTGAGAACTACTATTATAGGCAACTTTTGAAAACAATAAGTTTCAGGGAAAATGGAAACCTGCATTGGTGGAGAGAGTTTCCTCACCTGGGAGTTCCCTATACCATAGATCCAGTCTTTCTCCCTATTGGATGTAATTAAAGTAACAAGACTGTCTTTATCTGTGCTCCCTTTTGAGCTTCTCTGTGCTCTTTTCTGTGTATTTTTTAAAAAGTTTTAGTGATACTCTTTTATTATATCATCATTAACTCACATCCCTTCTCATACACTCCATAGAAACTTGCCCCCTCCCCAACCCCTTCAACCCCCCCTCCCCCCGCAACAAATAAGTAGAGTTGAACCAGACAAACGTTCTCATTGGCCATATCTGAAACTGCTAGCCTCTTTCTGCATTTCATCACCTCTGAGTCAAGGGGTGGGAAGCATCTTTTGTCTTCTGAAGTCATGATTGTCTGAATCAGGTTTTCCTTAGCCCCATACCCATTTTCAATGGGTCTTACATTTGGATCACAAAAGTGAGTCACTCTGTGTTGCCAGAGTGGTTATTAAACTATGTGATTGCAGATGTTGGGATGAATAAATGCAGATGTAGTTACAAGGACTCTCTATTATCATTCATTCTTGGGATCCACCACTACTAAGGAACATCCCTTCTGCTCATAACTCCTCTCTCTTCAGCAACCTACTGAAAAATGAGAGATTGAGGTAGCAGATTTCCTTTGAAACTTGTAAACAGGACATTTCTTTTTTGTTTTTAATTCCAAGATGAAGAGATATATCTGTTTGCTAGCTCTTATCTAGGTTTTTGAAATCAAAAGTAACAAACAGAGTAGCTGGGAAACACTTTGAATCTCTCAGAGCATTTTACTGGCATTGAATTTGGAGGTAGAGGACACTTTTTCAAATCCTGCCATGGCCATTTGCTATCTCAGTGACGTTCTGATGGTGAAAACTTTCTCTGTTCATGTAGATCAGCAACTGTTCTGCCCCCTCTAATCTAGAGATAATGTAGGCATAGAAAAGGTATACAAATATAAACACACATAAATAGTTTCTCAGAGAAGCGAATGTGACTAATATGGTATTAGAAAGTTATTACTTACTCAGGTTTCCAAGAGGATATTTTCATTTCCTGGTTGATATCCCCCTGACAATTCCTTAGCTGAGAACTCATTGGAGACTCCAGCTTGCCTTCTTTGATCATTCTGTCAGTTTTGTTTTGACCAGGCATGAGAAGCCAGTGATCACTGATTGAACAGCCAAGTTGTAAGAAATAATCTCCTGGATGTCATAGGATCATTGGATACCAGACTTAAAGTTAGGAAGGACCTGAAAGGTCATTATTTGGACTCTCTTATTTTGGTAGAGTTGAGAAAACTGAAGCCCAGAGAAGTTAACTAACTTGTCCAAGCTTACATAAGTAACAGGTGACAGAGGCAAGATTTGGACCTAGATCCTTTGTCTCTCTTCTAAGTCAGTGCTCTTTCCACTCAACTGATCTTTTCAAACATTGTAGTTTTACCATTTAGTTATATTAATCAGGTGTATGGTGTTCAGGGAGGACTAGCTCCTCTGGTGTGAGGGCTTGTGGAAACTTTCTCAGGGCTGCTCATCCACTTTGGGTGCACACCTTCACCCAACTCTCACCTGTAGCTCCAAGAAGCTGTAGCATGTACAGAGGCTACTCCCTGGTAAAACTTTCCAACATGTGGACTGAGTCAGATGGAGGGTAACCAACGGGCCTTGAATCCTATCAATGAGTTAGTGAGATGTCTTTCCCAAGTATGTGAAGACTCCCCACAAAGGAACGGGCAGATGAGAACAACCTGTTCTAACGGCCATGAAGGCAGCTGAAGCAGGTGCTGCAGAGTGCTTAGATCTTGGCCAGACATCAAAGGTGCCCTGGTCAACCACTGTTATTAGCAGTCATCTTGACCTTTGTTTGGCCACTGGACTCAGGATGACTCAGGAAGAGTGAGGCTGTTGTCTTTGTGCAATTCTGCCTCATTGAAATCCAATTTGTTGGCAAATCAAGACATTACTCTGTGATTAATTAATTAACTAAAATTAATCAGATGACAGAATTCCCTTGGTAGACCCTAGATCCTGACATTCACTAGCTGTATGACTATAGGTAGGCAGTTCACTCATGTAAACATCAGTCTCTTCATCTATAAAATGGAGATACTAATAATTACACAAGGTTATTGTGAGGAAAGCACCTTATAATTCCCAAAGCTCTATACGAATGCAAGGTTTTTGTTTTTAATTTTTGTACTTTGGAAACCCTATATCCTATTCACACCGACCATCTTTCTTTAAGTTCTTATATCTCCTAAGATCACACTGGTATGAATATGGAGCATGTGTAGAATTCCACTTTGTCTCACAGAAGCTGGAAAAGAATGGAGAAGTCGCTTAGTCCACATAACTTCCTCATCTAGGAATCCCTTCCACAATTTCCCTGACAGATGTCTGGTTCTTGCTTTAACTTTTCTAACTATGGGGAGCCTGGTATATTGCAAAACAATCAATGAATCAACTGCTATTGTCAGACGGGTCTTCTTGAACTGGAATTAGCCCCCTTTAACTACCCCTCACTGGTACCAGTTCTGCCTTCTAGAAAAACACCAAAGACATTTGAAGGCAACTCTTCATATACATGGAAACCATTATTATATCCCACCTAAGGCTACTCATAGTATTATTTTTATACAGTAATATGTTATATAAATTATACTTTATTTCTACTTTATAGTATATTATTTACATTATATTTACATAATTATATAATGCAATAATAGCTAGCATCCATATCATGCTTTAAGGTTTGTATAGCCACCTATGTATTATATATATGTATTACATAGTCTACACATAATACATATTATTAATACATAATACAATGTATTACATTGCAAAACACTTTGCATAGTCATCTATGTATTACATATGTATTACATATGCTACACATAAAACATATCTATGTATTACAATGCAAAGCACTTTGCATAGTCATCCTCACCACAATCCTTTGAAGCAGGGACTATTATATTATATTATATATATTATATTATATTATGTATAGGTACTATATATTCCCTTATAAGGAAACAGACTGAGGGGTTAATTGACTTGCCCAGGGTTACACAATTAGTATCTTTTTGACTCCGGGTCCAACACTCTCCACCTAAGTGCTTCTAATCTTCTTCAGGATAAATATCTTGATTTCTTCAAATGCCCTGGCTTCTGGCCATCTTGTCATTTTTCTCTGGACAGTTCGTATCCATGTCTCTCCTAAGGAGTGGTATATAATCGATCAGTCAAAATTCATTTATTAAGTACCTATTATGTATTAGGCACTGTGCCAGGGCTGGGCAGACTAATATAATGATAACCAGTAGATACAAGGAGCTTTTATTCTAAACATGCAGGATACCTTTGATGTGGGCTACACAGTTCAGCATACAATAGAACAGTTACCTGCTTTAAATTTGAAGTCATGTTAACACAGTTCAAGACTGCTATATCTTCTAAGGCAGCTTTATTGACTCCTAGTTCATATTGAATTTGTCATCAATTGAAAGTCATAAATATTTTCTTTATGGTATGTTGTCAAGTCCAGTCATCCCCATTGTGTATATGTGCAATTGAAGTTTTGGATCTCTATGTAGTGGTTTTCATTTTTCCCTGTTAAGGTGAATTTTTAGCACATTTCATTGGTAATATACTATGGCTTACTTACTCCCAACATACTCTTCTCCATTACATGACCCTTGTACAAATCTGAAATTTTAATGATTTGGAGGAAGTTATTCCAAGTTTAGCAGACAAATAGAATGACCGGAAAAATAATAGTGTTGGAGGGTCCTCTGTTTCAGAAGGAAGTACAAAGTCATGTAAGTACTGTATAATTTTCCAAATATCATTCCACCTGGTCTCCACTTCTTATTTAAGTTTGGGCTCAACTCACTGTTCATCTGTAGTTTCTGATCCAGTGCATCTAGGTTGTATAGTGAGTAGAATGCTGGGTTTAGAGAAGGCAACCTGAATTAAAATCTAGCCTTAAAAACTTCCTAGTTGTGTGACCTTGGGCAAGTCACTTAACCTCTGTCTGCCAATGGAAAAGGAAATGGCAAACTATTCCAGCATCTTTGCCAAGAATACTCTACGGACAGGGGTCATGTGGTCATGAAGCGTTGGACAGTTCTGAAATGATTGAACAATTAAATTTCTGGCTCAGGTATAATGTATTGATGGGTTAACCATGTAATCAGATTAATAACCTCAATAATAAGAGCTAGCATTTGTGTAACACCTACCGTGTGCTAGGCATTGGACTGAGAGCTTTACAATATTACGTTAGTTGATCCTTATAACAATTGTGAGAAGTAGGGGCTATTATTTTCCCCATTTTACAGTTGAGGAAACTGAGTCAAGTCCCAGTGGTCTATCAATGGTTCCACCTGCTAATTTAGAGGTAACTGATGGATTACTTTCAAGCCTTTCCCCTTGCTGGAGAATACTCAACCTTAGAGTAGGTCCACAGATCTTAATGTCTGATAGATCCTTGGTTGAAGTGGGGCCCACTGGAGATGCAAGGTGAGTTTTTTATTTTATTTTTTTAGTAGGGGTAGAAGATGGTGTTAATGGCACATTGTACAATGCATGGGGAATTCCCCTGGAAGTAAATGAGGTAACATACAAATCACTTTACACATCATCAAGCAACATACCAACTTCCCTTGTGGTGATGTTCCTATGGTACCCAGATTCCGGTGGTGGTTGATCACAATGACATTTTTCACTAGAGCATTTAGTGGATCGGGATAGTGGAAAGAAGGCCAGCATATGTTGGAGCAGACTATTGGATGCATACTGATGAGCCAAGTGTGGGGAAATAGTGAGTGTGTGGATGTGGGATGTGGTCCAGAGGGGGAGTATGGCCACAGTGCCTATGTTGTTGGGGGCCTGGGGCTCTCTCCATTTGTGCCTTTATTGTTAGTGGGTGTGTTGTGTTTATGTGCAACCATGTTGGCCTGGAGTCAAAGATCATGTTGCCCACACACATGATGCAACAGAAATGGAGAAGTAAGGGATGATGAAACTGATTTTCACACATAGCTAGAATAGAAACTGTTTCTTCCTGACTTACTCCCTAGAAGAGTAGCCAGCTCTAAAGGGGTGCTCTGCAGCAGGTATAGGATAGTGAAGAAGCCTACATAGGATATGACCCCTGAGGAATTCTATCGTTAGAAGTATCTGGTGGTGGAGCCAATTTCGCCTTTGCTTATGAGCAAGTATTTAAAGCAATTGCCATGTGCCAGGCAACATGCTAAACACTTTACAAATAAAACTCCATTTGATTCTCACCACAACTTTGTGAGGTCGGCAGTATTATTTTTCTCATTTTACAGTTGGGGAAACTGAGGCAGATAGAAGTTAAGTGACTTGCCTTGAATCACATAGCCAATAGGTGTCTGAGGTTCTGTCTACTTACCTAGCTATGGGTCAGTGCCTTAGGTAGATTTGATCTTCCAGATTTGGGGAAGAAGAGGGTTTCTTATAGGGTTGATGGTCCCACCACCCCCTCCCACCCCTACTGGTCTACATTGGCATGTGTTTAGTGGAAAGGAGTTTGCTGCTTAGATTCCCGAGGGTGGGGGTGGGGCAGCCACCGCTGAGAACCAAGCCTAGACAAATTTGGCTCCATTCCTGCTGGATTGTATGAATCCTTTTCTCTCTTCCTTCCCCTTTCTAAATGCAAATGAAAATTCGTGGGTGGGGGAAAAAGCAGTGCTTTCATATTCATGCCAACCATACTGCTACATGATTAACTTGTAGGGGCAAGCTCCATACTCTCATTCAGTGGCCAAGTCTTGTTGCTTCTACCTCCACACCACCTGTGACATCTGTCCCACCTCTCTACTCATATGGCCACTCACCACCTGTCACTTAAATGTTATGATAACTTCCTAACTGGTCTCACTGACTCAGGTTTCTCCTCTTTTCCATGTATCTTTCACACAGTTGCCAAAGGGATTTTCCTAAAGCACAGATCTGAACATGTCATTTCCTTGCTCATAAATGCCAGTGGCTCCTCTTACATTTAGGACCAAATAGAAATTCTTCAGTTTATTAGTAAAAACTCTTCACATTATGGTCCCAACCAACCTTTCAAAAACTTACTCCCGTTCATATAGTTCAAGGTCCAGAAAAACTGGTCTTTTTCACATGGGATATTTCATTACCTGTCATTACTTTTTTTTTTTTTATTAAATTTTTATTTTATTTATTTATAAATGTTCTACAATCACTTCCTTAAAATTAAGATTTTATACCCCCACACCTACCCCCCCTACCCCCCTCCCTCCCCATGACAGCATACAATTTTGTATAGGTTCGACATATACTTTCCTATTGAGCATATTTTCACTATAGTGATGTTATGTAGTCACA
>JAQQSK010008886.1:0-13317 GCA_028658325.1 Potorous gilbertii
GGTTTTAGTCCTAGTTCCTTTGACTTCTGGAATATCTTATTCCACGCCCTTAGATCCTTTAATGTAGAAGCTGCTAGATCCTGTGTTATTCTGATTATATTTCCACAGTACTGGAATTATTTCTTTCTAGCTGCTTGCAATATTTTCTCCTTGACCTGGGAACTCTGGAATTTGGCCACAGTGTTCCTAGGAGTTTCTCTTTTTGGATCTCTTTCAGGCGGTGATCGATAGACTCTGTTACCCAAGAAAATAACCTTCTATGGTCTTATTTTTTTTCCCCTTTTCTGGGCATTTTCTCAGCCAGTTACTTGACTTCTGAGACTCCTGTCCACCCTCGCCTAGGTCTGCCCAGCTAGTGCTTAGGGTCTGAGATTCAAATCCTGCTCCCCAGCCTCAGGGCTTTCTGCTGCAGGCCTGGCTGCTATTCAATGGGAGCTTATCTGCTGGTGCTCAGGTGGGGGCAGGGCCGCCTCCCATGCTCGGTTCCCTCAGGGGGTTTATGCAGAGACCTTTTGTAATGGAGCTCCTGCCTGCTCTGGGAGCCTCTGGCCGCCTGCTGCCTTGGCCGCTGCCTCTGCCACTGCCTCCTGAGGGGGCCTGAGTCCCGGAGACACCCCGCTCCCCTCTTGGCCCGTCTCTCTCACTCACCTGTGCATCTGTAGGTGGAGGGAGCTTCGTGGCCGCTGGAGATTCTGTCCCTGAAGCCTGCTCGGATGTGCTCGCTCCTCTTGGTAACGCAGGGCTCTGCTCCCGTCCGTGTGTGATGGACCTTTGGGATCAGTTTTTCAGGGCTCTCTGGGACGGAAATCTCCTTCACTGTGTTGCTGTGTGGCTTCCACTGTTCCAGAATTTATTGGGAGTTCTTTTTAGAGGAAATCCATGGGCTGTGGGTTCGGAACCAGCATATATGAGTCTTTACTCTGCCATCTTGGCTCCGCCCCCCGATAATTTCTCTTCTTTGCCTATTCTAATTCCTTCAATTTTTTTTCTTCTCTTTTTGCTAAAGCTAACATTTCTAGTACCATATTGAATAACAGTGGTGGTAATGGACATCCTTGTTTCATTCCTGATCTTATTGGAAATGCATCTAGCTTATTCCCATTACATAAAATGCTTGCTGATGGTTTTAGGTAGATAATTGCTTATTATTTTATGGAAGGCTTCATTTATTCCCAGGCTCTCCAGTGTTTTCAATAGGAATGGGTGGGTATTTTGTCAAAAGCTTTTTCTGCATCTATTGAAATGATCATATGGTTTCTGTTTGTGTTGTTTTTGATGTGATCAATAATGCTCATAATTTTTCTAATGTGAACCATTCCTGCATTCCTGGTATAAATTCTTCCTGATAATAGTGTATTATTCTTATGGCAAGTTGCTGTATTCTTTTTGCTAATAATATCTTATTTAAAATTTTGCACCTATATTCATTAGAGAAAGTGATCTGTAATTTTCATTCTCTGTTTTGGCTCTTCCTAGTTTTGGTATCAGAACTGTATTTGTATCATAAAAAGAATTTTGTAGTACTCCTTCACCAATTTTCCCAGATGGTCTATGTAATATCGGAATTAACTTTAAATGTTCATTAAATGTTTGATAGAGTTTACTTGTGAATCCATTTGGCCCTGAAGATTTTTTCCTGGGGAGTTCATTGGTGGCTTGTTCAATTTCTTTTTCTGAGATGAAGTTATTTAAGTGTTCAACTTCCTCTTCATTTAATCTTAGCAGTTTATATTTTTTAAAATATTCATCCATCTCACTTAGATTGTCATTTATGGGCATATAGTTGGGCAAAGTAATTTTTGATTATTGTTTTTAATTTCCCCCTCATTGGAAATTAGTTCACTCTATTTTTGATATTGGTAACTTGGTTTTCTTCATTTTTTAAAAAAATCTAATTGACCAAGAGTTCATCAATTTCATTGTTTTTTTCATAAAACCAACTCTTAGTTTTATTTATTAGTTCAATAGTTTTCTTAATTTCAATTTCATTAATCTTGTCTTTGATTTTTAGTATTTCTAATTTAGTATTTACTTGGGGATTTTCAATTTTGTTTTTTTTCTAGCTTTTTCAGGTACATGCCCAAGTCATTGATTTCCTCTTTCTCTGTTTTATTCATAGAGGCATTTAGTGCTATGAAAGTTCCCCTAAGAACTGCTTTTGCAACATCCCATAAGTTTTGACAAGTTGGCTCATTATTGTCATTCTCTTGAATGAAGTTGTTGCTTGTTTCTATGATTTGTTGTTTAGGATTCATTTTTTAGGATTCAATTATTTGGTTTCCAATTAATTTTTGTTTTTTCATCTATGGTCTTTTGTTACATATAATTTTTATTGCATTATGATCTGAGAAGGGTGCATTGACTATCTCTGCCTTTCTGCACTTGATTGTGAGGTTTTTGTACCCTAGTACATGGTCAGTTTTTGTATTTTTGCCATATACCACTGAGAAAAAGGTATATTCTTTTCTATCTCCATTCAGTTTTCTCCGGAGATCTATCATATCTACCTTATCCAGAGGCTTATGAACCTCCTTAACTTCTTTCTTGTTTATTTTGAGGTTAGATTTATTCAAATACAGAGAGGGGGATGTTGAGGTCCCCTCCTAGTATAGTTTTCCTGTGTATCTTCCTATAACTCCCTTAACTTTTCCTTTAAGAATTTGGATGCTATATCACTTGGTGCATATATTTGAAGTAATGATATTCCTTCACTGTATGGTACCTTTTAGCAGGATATCGTTTCCTTTCTTCTCTCTTTTGATTAGATCTATTTCTGCTTTTGCTTTGTCTGAGATTAGGATTGCTAACCCTGTTTTTTTACATCAGCTAAAGCATAATACATTCTGCTGCAACTGTTTACCTTTACCCTGTGTGTATTCCCTTGTTTGAAATATGTTTCTTGTAAACAACATATTGTTGGATTATGCTCTTTTATCCATTCTGCTATCTGTCTGCATTTTATGGAAGGGTTCATCCTATTCACAGTTATGATTAGTAACTGTCCTCCATCCTCTTTCCCCCTATTTATACTTTTAGTTTTCCCTTCTCCCTTCCCCTCCACAGTAGTTTTAATTTTTGACCAGTACCTCCCTCATTCTTCCCTCCCTTTTATCCTCCCCTCCCTTTTCTTTCCCCTCCCTCCTGCCTATAAAGCTAGTTAGGTTTCTGTATTTAACTGAGTTTATTGTTGCCTCCTTGATCTTAAACAGTGCTCATCTTCTGCTCCTCTTTCCCTCTATTATAATATGCTTTGTGCCTCTTCCTATGATGTAATTTACCTTTTTCTACCTTCTCCTTTTCACATCTCCCATTACAATTCCTTCGCACCCTTGAATCACATGTTTATCATCACATCATTTAGTTTATACCCATTCCCTCTATCTGTGTATATCTGTTTTGAACATCATAATAAATATGTAATTCTCAAGATTGACAAGTATCAACTTCCCTTATTGGGATGTAAACAGTTTGCCCATATTGAATAACAAGATTTTTCCCCCCTCTTTTTATCTTTTTATGCCTCTCTTGAGACTTATGTTTGAAGATCAGATTTTCTGTTGAGCTCTGGCCTTGTCATCAGGAAGGTCTGGAAATCCCTTATTTCGTTGAATGTTCATCTCCTTGCCTGAAATATTATGCTGAGTCTTGCTGGGTAATTGATCCTTGCTTGTAATCCCAGCTCCTCTGCCTTATGGGAATATCATATTTCAATCCCTTTGATCTTTTAATTTACGAGCTTCAAGGTCATGTGTGATCCTAATTGTAGTTCCTAGATAATAGAATTGCTTCTTTCTGGCTGCTTGCAACATTTTCTCCTTCACTTGATAGTTCTGGAATTTGGCACCGATATTCTTTGGTGTTTTCAGTTTGGGATCTCATTCAGAAGGTGATCGGTGGGTTCTTTCAATGACTATTTTGCTGTCTAGGTCTACAACCCTTGGGCAGTTTTTGTTGATGATTTCTTGAAAAATATTGTGCTGGATGTTTTTTGCATCATGGCTTTCTGGTAGAGAGATAATCCTTAGATTTTTTCTCCTAGATCTATTTTCCAGGTCAGTTGTTTTTCCAGTGAGATATTTTATATTTTCTTCTATTTTTCATTCTTTAGATTCTGTTTGACTGATTCTTGATGTCTCATTGAGTCATTAACTTCTACTTGCCCTATTCTAATTTTTAATAGATTGTTTTCTTCTGTTAACTTTTACATCTCCTTTTCCATTTGTCCAATTGTTCCTTTTAAGGAGTTATTTTCTCCAGTTATGTTTTGCATTTCCTTTTCCATTTGTCCATTTTTCCCACTTAGGTTTTGTCCTTCCTTTTCCATTTGTCCAATAGCTGTTCTATTCTCTTCAGTGAATTCTTTTCTCCTAATTTAAAAATTATTTCCAGTTTTTCTTCTCATTCTCTAATTTTGGTTTTACAATCCTTCTTGAGCTCTTCAAGAATGCTCTTTGAGCTTGAGACTTGTTCATAATCCCCACTGAAGCTTCACATAGCAGTACAGTCTCAATGCTGACCTCTTCAGTGCTTGTGTTTTGGTCCTTATTTCCATAGTAAGATCTTTCTTTTCTGGTTTCCTCCTTGCTCATGATGATCACCTTTTTCCTGGCTTTTAAAGTGGATCTTTGCTTCTGAGGCAGAGAGGGCTTTGTCCCACCCTTCTCATACTTGGAACTTGAGGCTTTGTATATTGTGGCCTCTGGTTCTTTCAGCTAAAAGCTAAAATGCTGCAGCTTACCTGGTACTGAGCTGACTAGTGTGTCAAAGCCGAGGCCAGGTGAAGTTCTTTTGAGTTTCCTTGAAGTTACCCTTGAGTTTACTGTGTGAGGTGTGGGGGTGGGGTTGTCTGACCACAGGAAGTCTCCTCTCCTGAGCTAGAGCATAGGCAAACTCAGCGTTCGGTGAACCCCATCTGTGCTAATGTCTTCCCAATTCCCCTGGCTGTGCTGTGACTGGCCTAGAATTCTGGAGTTGATGATTTGGGGCTCTATCCCCCTGGGGCTCAGGATCTCCTCCTCGTTTGTTGAAGTACGGCTGTCAGGGACAGCTCCAGTCCTCCACTGGTCCCAGTCAGGCACTGCAAGAGGGACAATCCCCCTTCCCCTTTGCGATTTTCCTAGCCTCCTGGGCTAAGAGACTGTTCAGCCCTTTGACTGTTCCCCAGTGTTCCAAGTTTATTCCTGGGGAAATATTCTCTGGACTTTTCAAGGTCAATAAGGAGAGCAGGAGATCATTTACAGATCACTCCACCATCTTGGCTCCTGGAAGTTCAAATAGGTGACTTACAAACATTTATTTTGTGGGGTGATAGTCTCAGGAGCCACTGCTGAAGTTACCTGGGGTGCTGCGCTTCTCTCTCACTCACTTTCACTGGACTCTAGTACTGGACTGATGTATTTGAGAACTTGTAGTGCAGGTGCTGCTTCAGACCACTCGGAGGTTCCTGCTCAGCTTTGCCATTGCAGGGTCTGTGCTGGTATAGGCTATGTACTCTGTGCACCCACAACTCCATGTAACAGATCCTTCCTATCGACCTTCCAAGTTGTCCTGGGCTGGAAATCTGCCACATTCTGTCTCCTGTTGGATTCTGCCTAAATCTAAAATTTGCTCACATTCTCCTTTTAGAGGTTTCTGAAGGAGTTTGTCTTAGAGCTTAGGTGAGTACTTGCTCTCACTCTGCCATCTTGGCTCCTGATAGGTTTTTTCCACTGTCCTTCCAATTTCTCCTCAGCTTTTTGTGGTCTAGGTGACTGGAAATCGCCACAGGTGCCAGTGATTCAGTCCCCTTGAAGCTTGCTCAGGTTCCATCTGTGACGGTGTGGCCCATGCTGGAATGAGCTCTGCTCCCAGCCCAGTATGATAGATGGTTCCCTTTGCCCTTCCAGGTTGTCTTGGGCTGGAGATTTACTTCACTCCGCCATTCTGTGGGTTCTGCAGCTCCAGAATTTCTTTAGAGTCATTTTTTACAGGCATTTGACTGGGTTTGGGAGGAGAACTCTAGCAAGACCCTGCTTTTACTTTGCCATCTTGGCTCTGCCAGGGCTAATGTTTTAGTGATATTTCATCAAGTTAAAGTTGAAATAAGAAGCATTGAAATAGAGATTTTTCTGTCATGTTTAAATGATAATTATTTAAATTGTATATGTCTTAAATTACAGCAATAAAGAAAATTATAATTTTGGGATGAAATAGAAAATTATTAAGAAATCATAACACCTCATTTTTAACATAAAAATGATAAAACAGTAAAGTAATTATTGTTTTGAATAGTTACATATATTAATATTGCAGATACATAGAGAGAACTTAATAGAAGAAGAAAATTATACTCTCCACAGTTATGCATGGAACATTAATAAAATGAATAAGAAGCCTTAAATACATTTTAAAAGGAAGGCCTTTTATATAATACATTTCATTTTCATATCATAATTAAATAAAACTAGGAATAATAAGTGAAAAATTAAAAAATTAACATCTAGATTTGGACAGAAGTATGAAAGCCATTATTGAAAGGACAATTAACAAATAATAAACATAACAGTCTCTGGGATAAAGCCAAATAACCATAGTGGGAGAGATGAATTGATTCTGCACTTCAGGTAATGCTGTGGCAAAATAATTCAGTCTCTGGAAGGGTTCTGCTGTCAATGTGGAAAAGCATAAATTACGAACAAAGCAATAATGATAGAGTGTGAGTCCATGTTCCCAGGACCAGCAGAACACATGCAGTGTGTGTCATAAGCCAAAGGTTGGCCACTAAATAATTATGTGTGTGTTACTCTTTGTGTGCGTATACATACGTGTTTGTGTATTATGTTTGCTAAAGCAACCCAAGAATATATTTCCTAAACCACAAAGGAGTTACAGTTTATCTGTAAATGAATGACTAATCTGATAAAAAAAAAACAAAACCCAGATCTCTTGAAATACTTAGAATTATTACTTTAATACCTTAAGGATCTGTGATTTATTCCGTTGGTTTGTATGTACTTCCTTCTGCATATTGCTACATTGCTACAATTTAGAATACGGTCTTTGAGAGTTGATATCATTGGGAAATTCATTATCCAGCAGCCAACCTAATGGTGAGTTTCTTTGGATTTAGCTAAATTAGTTCTTGGATGACAGACATGTAACCTACTTGCCATAGTTGTTAGTAACTTTCATTCTGCTGGCATAGCATTCAGAAAAACAGATTCATCCCCATGCTATCTTGAGATATCAGAGTTGGCCTTATAGTGGACTTAGCATATCTCTATACTAGTAATCTTGTGATATTTATCATATGTATTTATATAATTAAATTAATATCTGCTGCACCATCAGTATAAACATTTACCCCAAAGGAAATAATTGAAATGGGTCACTCTCACCGGAGAAATCATGAAGACTGGTAATGAGCTCCTCATAAAAGGGCGATAGGGTGCAGGTAGCTGATGAGTATTGTTCAGTTGTGTCCAACTCTCTGTGACCTACTTTGGGATTTTCTTGGCAAAGAACTGGAGTGGTTTGTTGTGTTCTTCTCTACCTCACTTTGAAGAAGAGGAGACTGAGACCAAAGGACACAAAGGCAGTAAGTAGAAGTGAAGACTCTTCTTTGTGAGTTCAAATATTGTCTCATATACCTACCAGCTGTATGACACTAGGCAAGTCATTTAAGTCTCAGTCTCCTTGAGGGGAATGTTCTTGTGGAGAAGAATATCACTATCCCTGACTTGGTCAGTACCAAATGTGGACCAACTGCCACTGAAAGGAAACCTAGGAAGTAATGGCATATCAGTCTAGATCCCTGATATAGCAAGAATGTCAGTAATGATGTGGTTCAGTTCCTGTAGCAGTGTGTTTTGGCTTATTTCACGGGTTGCTTTTGGCCAAAGAATTCATCATTTATAGGCTTGACTGCTGTTGTTGATATGCCTGGGCCTTGGACATTCTGCTGCTTGAGCTGTAATGGGAAGCCATTGCCTAAATCTTTACAACTTTGGGAAAAATCATTTGGAGCTGATCTCATCCTTTAAGAATTCAGAGTCATTTACATGCTTTCCGAAGCTTCTATTAAAGTCAAAGACATAGGATACCATATTGGAGTAGGGCTGTAATTAATAATGGAAGAAATGTCTAATTTTTAGCAATGTACATCTTACATTTTTTTTAAAAAACTTCCAATTTATTTTTTTGGTTGCATTTTAAGTTCCAAACTGTCCCCCTCCATCCTCATCCAGCACTAGAGAAGGCCACCATTTGGCACAGATATACCAACATATATGTATTTGTATATATGTAAAACTATAGTATACATACTTCTATGATTCCAGATTGCTCTCTAAAATGGTTCAATCAGTTCATAGTTCAATCAACAACAGTTCATCAGTGTGTCAATTTTCCCACATTACCGTCAATATTTGTCATTTTCCCCTTCTATCATTTAAACTAATCAAGTGTGAACTGATATCTCAAAAGTTGTTTTAATTTGCATTTTTCTAATCAGTAGTGATTTAGAGCATTTTAAAAATATGATTATAGATAACTTTGATTTCTTCATCCGGAAAAATGCCTTTTTATATATACTTTGACCACTTGTCAATTGGGAAATGACTAGTACTCTTATAAATTTGACAGAGTTCTCTATTTATTTGAGATATGAGACCTTAATTTAAGAAACTGTCTATAAATTTTTTCCCCAGTTTTCTGTTTTCCTTCTAATCTTGGCTATATCGATTTTATTTGTACAAAACCTTTTTAATGTAATCAAAATTATCCATTTTATGTATCACAGTGCTCTCTCTTGTTTATTCACAAATTCCTCTCCTATCCATAAATCTGATAGGTGATGTGTTCCATGTGCTTCTCATTTACCCATATCTCCCTTTATATCTAGGTCATATCGCCATTTTGATGTTATCTCAGTAAATGGTGTAAAATATTGATCTATACCCAATCTCTGCCAGAGTGCTTTCCAGGTTTCCCAACAGATTTTACCAGATTGTTCATATCCAGGAAGCTTAAATCTTTTTGTCAGACAAAGTTATGTAATCACTTATTACCATGTATTGTATGTCTCCTTGGTTCCACTGATCCACCTGTTTCTTAGCGAGAGTATGAGATAATTTTGATAACTACTGCCATAGACTATAGCTGAAGATCTGGTACTATTAAACCTCCTTCCTTTACATTTTTTAATTAATTCATTTGATATTCTTAACTTTTGCTCATTCAGATAAATTTTGTTATTTTTTTCAAGTTCAATGAAATAAATTTTTTTGACAGTTTAATTGGAATGGCATTAAATGAGTAGATTAGTTTTGGTAGAATTGTCATTTTCATCATTTTGGCTCTGCCCACCACTGAACAATGAATATTTCTTTAATTATTTAAATCTGACTTTATTTGTATTAAAAAGTGGTTTATAATTATGTTTATGTAGTTCCTTCTCCCAGGCATTTTTTTACTGTCTGTGGTTATCTTAAGGGTATCTCTTACTATCTCTTTTTGCAAGGTTTTGTTGGTGATATTTAGAAATGCTGATGACTTATGTGAGTTTATTTTATATCCTGCTACTTTACTAAAATTATTGTTTCAACAAGTTTTTTCTTGCATCTTTAGGATTTTTTTCCAGGTATATTATTATATCATTTGCAAAAAAGATAGTTTTGCTACCTCATTGATCATTCTGATTCCTTCAGTTTCTTTTTCTTCTCTTATTTCTATTGCTAACATTTCTAATAAAATATTGAATAATATTGGTGATAATGGGAATCCTTGTTTCACTCCTCATCTTTTTGGGAAGGCTTCTTGCTTATCCTTGTTACAAATAATGCTTGCTGATGGTTTTATGTAAATACTTCTTATAATTTTAAGAAAAATATCTATTCATGCCTATGCTTTAAAAGTGTTTTTTAATAGGAACAAGTCTTATATTTTATCTAAACCCTTTTCCTCATCTATTAATATAATTATGCAATTTTTGTTACTTTTGTTATTGACATCAGTGATGTTGATAGCTTTCCTTATGTTAAACCATCTTTGCATTCCTGGTGTAAACCCCATTTGATTACAGTCTATAATGTTTGTGATTTATTGTTGTAGTGTCCTAACTGGTAGTTTATTTAGGATTTTTATATCCATATTCATTGATGAAATTCCTCTTTAATTTTATTTCTCTGTTTTTGTTCTTCCTGACTTAGGTATCAGTACGATATTTGTTTCATAAAATGAGTTTCATAGGACTCCTTTGCCTATTATTCCAGATAATTTATTTAATATTGGAATTAGTTGATCTTGAAATTTTTGGTAGAATGCACTTGTAAATCCATCTGGTTTTGATGCTTTTTTTCTTGGGAAGCTCATTTATAGCCTGCTCAATTTGTTTTTCTAAAATTGGTTTATTTAGATATTCTATTTCTTTCCTTTTCTGTTAAAATAATTTTTATAAAGTATTCTTCCATTTAACTTAAGTTGTCAAATTTATTGGCATATGATTGGGTAAAGTAACTCCTAATAAATTCTTTGCCTTCATCTTCATTAGTGATATATTAGTAATATATATTTAACCTTTTCATTTTTGATACTAGTGATTTGGTTTTCTCTCTTTTTGAATCATATTAATCCATGGTTTATTTATTTTACTGTTTTTTCCCATAAAATCAACTCTTGTGTGTCTTGTATTTTTAAAAATAGTCTGTCATGATAATTTCTGTGGATTACATCTGCTGAAGTGCTCTACATGCCGTCAGAACCAGAGCAACCGAAAGAGTTGATGCTTGTTGTTGCAGAGTTTACCCAGTAAGCAGAAACCCAGAAAGGTCATGTTTGGAGTATTTTCTTTTCCTTGTGCAATAGTTTCAGTGTTCTGTGACTTACTGGATCTCCAGAATCTTTGAGGTGTTTCTAATTATGTTGATTTGTGTATAGATCCATTCTCAAATTACAAGCATAGGGAAGGATATAGTTTTATTGGTTTACTTTCATAGTTTGGCAGAGATTTTACTACTCTTACCACCCCACCCCCAGCTTTAGGATGAATAGGAGCATAGTGATAACTGTGTATTATGAATTGTGATAGCAAGAATTTGTCTTAACCAAACTTGGGAGACACAGGGTACTTAAACTTTTTAAAAGGATTTTCTAGTAAATATATATTACAATTTTGTTGGTTTTGGTCGGCTATACTTTTTATTCTAAATTTGGTAACATAATAATCTATGGTATAAATTTTTTGATATAAAATATTTTTCTATTAATTTATTTTAGTCAGCATTCATTTCCACAAGATTTTGAGTTCCAAATTTTCTCCCCATCTCCCCCTTTTCCACCCCAGAAGATTGCATTCTGATTACCCCTTTACCCAGTCTACCCTCCCCTCTATCATCCCTCCCCCTTCCATCCTCTCCTCACGTTCTTATAGGACAAGATAAATTTCTATACCCCATTCATTACCTGTGCATCTTATTTCCCAGTTTCATGTAAAAATAATTTTTAATATTTGTTTTTAAAACTTTAAGTTCCAAAT
Source organism: Potorous gilbertii (assembly GCA_028658325.1). NCBI lineage: Eukaryota > Metazoa > Chordata > Mammalia > Diprotodontia > Potoroidae > Potorous > Potorous gilbertii. The sequence continues at coordinate 11,513 of JAQQSK010008886.1, forward strand.
TCTCTTCCTTCTTCCTTCCCCACCTGCCCTTATTAAGAAGGCAAGCAATTTGCTATGTTATATATGTATAGTTGTGCAAAACACTTCCATAATAATCATGTTGTGAAAGACTATATTTTCCTCCGTCCTATCCCACCCCCACATTTATTCTGTTCTCTTCTTTGATGGTGTTCCTTTTTAAAAGTGTTTACTTCTGACTACCCCTCCCTCAGTCTGTCCTCTTTTCTATCATTCCCACCCCACCCCCCACCCTCATCCCCTTCCTCCTACTTTTCCTGTAGGGTAAGATACCCAATTGAGTGTGTATGTTATTCCCTCCTTACATCAAATCCACTGAGAATAAGGTTCACTCGTTCCCTCTCACTTGGTCTCTCTTCCCCTCCATTTTGTAGAAGCTTTTTCTTCATTTATGTGAGATAATTTACCCCATTCTATATCTCCCTTTCTCCTTCTTCCAATATTTTCCTCTCCCACCCCTTAATTTTATTTTTTAGATATCATTCCTTCATATTCAACCCACTCTGTGCCTTCTGTATATACACACATACCCAAATATATATGTGTACACACATATATATATGTATACATCTACACACACATATAGGAATGCACACATATATGGATATACATATAAACACATATGTACACATGTGTGTATGTCTGTGTATATGTTCCTTTCAACTACCCTAATACTAAGAAAGGTCTCATGTGTTAGACATATCGTCTTTCCATGTAGTAATGTAAACAGTTCAACTTTAATAAGTGTCTTGTGATTTCCCTTTCTTGTTTGCTTTTTCTTGCTTCTCTTGATTCTTGTATTTGAAAGTCACATTTTCTATTCAGCTCTGATCTTTTCTTCAAGAATAATTGAGAGTCCTCTACTTCACTGAATGACCATTTTTTTCCCCCTGAAAGATTATACTCACTTTTGCTAGGTAGGTGATTTTTTTATTTTAATCCAAAATATCATATTCTAAGCCTTTTGATCCCTTAACGTAGAAACTGCTAGATCTTGTGTTGTCCTGATTGTGTTTCTACAATACTGGAATTGTTTCTTTCTGGCTGCTTGCAGTATTTTCTCCTTGACCTGGGAACTCTGGAATTTGACTGCAATATTCCTAGTTTTCCTTTGGGGATCTCTTTCCAGAGACAGTGGGTGGATTCTTTCAATTTCTATTTTATCCTCTGGTTCTAGAATATCAGGGCAGTTTTCTTTGATAATTTCTTGAAAGACAATGTCTCTACCCTTTTTTTTATCATGACTTTCAGGTAGTCCAATAATTTTTAAATTATCTCTTCTATTTTTTCATTCTTATGGTTCTTTTTTATAGTTTTTAAATTTCACATAAAATCATTCACTTGCATTTGTTCCATTCTAATTTTGATGGAGTTATTTTCTCCAGTGAGCTTTTGGACCTTCATTTCAATTTGACCAATTCTGCTTTTTAAGGTATTCTTCTCTTCATTAGTTTTCTGGGCTTCCTTTGCCATTTGGGTTAGTCAGTTTTTTTTAAAAATATAAATTTATTTATTTAACTTTTTACATTCATTTACACAAAGTTTTGGGTTCCAAATTTTCTCCCCATTTGTCCCCTCCCCCCACCCCAATACACTGAGCATTCTAATTTCCCCTTTCACCAATCTGCCCTCTCTTCTATCATCCCTCCCTTTCCTTGTCCCCATCTTCTCTTTTGTCCTGTAGGGCCAGATAACTTTCTATTCCCCATTACCTGTATTTCTGATTTCCTAGTAGCAAGAACAATACTCGACAGTTGTTCCTAAAACTTTGAGTTCCAACTTCTCCC
>JAQQSK010008887.1:0-13317 GCA_028658325.1 Potorous gilbertii
AAAAAGAGATCAAAGAATGAATAGAATGGCCTACATATTAGAAAAATATAATTTATAGTAACAATTTTTGTAGAGGCAAAAACCTGGTAGCTAAATTCCTCCTACTGGGGAATATCTAAATAAATTACAGTATATGAATATAATGAATGTTTTGCACCAAAAGAAATGACCAAATGGACAGTTTTGGAGACAGGTAGAAAGAATAACAAATTCATACAAAATAGGGAGTAAAAGCACAACAGCAGCATTTTGAAGAAAATCAATTTTGAAATGCTTTATAACTCTGATCAATGCAGTGGCCAACCATTACTCTAGATGAAGATGAATGAAGAATGAGACATATATTTTTGGGCATGGCAAGTTTGCTTCCCTTGACTATGCATATTTGTTAATTTTTTTATTTTTTTGCTTATTTAAGGAGGAAACATTGAGAGGGAGTTAATTAATACTGGTTAATTAATAAAGCAATTGGACAAGATCATAAAAAATACAGCAACAAAGAAAAAAGAATTTTCTTTGATTTTAAAATCAGATTGTGAGAAAAGCTGAAAATCAACAAAACAAACAAAACTTTACAAAATAACATTTCTCACCAAAACAAAATGAAAATCTTCCACTAAAATTGTATTCCAACTCCTCATCAAGGCATAGGGTGACCTTGATTTCTCAAAGGTTATTCTAACAGTGCCCAAACTCTGAGCATCTTCTACCAAGCTGGAAAGGCTTCAAGTATAGTTTGGCTGTAGGTTTTATGTCTGTTACTAAAAACCAGACTAGAGACTCACCCCAAAGGCCTAGTGGTGATAAATTGTTTCATCCACAGCAACTTATTAAGATAGCCAAAGGCTAACAGTCAGTTGGGATGCCCATATTGAGCATGCATGCCAAAGTAGCCAATCTCTAGTCTGTTGTGCTGTGTGAAAAGTGTTATTTGGTTGGTGAATTAAGTTTCACAAATATGAATGATAGATAATGTGATTCCTCTCTCTGAAGTATTACTCTGAGTGTTGGTGGGGGAGGGGCAGTTTATATGGCTTCTCCTCTCAAACTCACCCATAGTCTTTTAAAGTAGCCTCAGTCTTAGGATCAGTCACTTCCACTAAACATGGAGTAAACAATAGGGCTCTGTCCTTTCTCTGTGTACTATTTTACTTGGTGATTCCATCAGCTCCCACTGAGGCAATTATCATTTCTATGGTAACGATATCTGCATCTATTTACCCATCCTAACCTTGTTGCTGACCCCTGGTCTTGTATCTCCAACTGCCTATTGTGTATATCAAACTGAATGTCTCATAGAAATCTTAAATTCAAAATCCAAAATGACCTTATTATGCCTCCTTTCCCCCAACGTACACTCCTAATTTCCCTACTATCGTTGACATTATCCTTCCAGTCCTCAAGCTCCCAATGTAGGTGTCAGCTCAGTTCCTCACTCTTTACCATCCCCATATATCTAATCTGTTGCAAAGGCCTGTTGATTTTACCTTTAGAGCATCTCTTTCATGTGTCCTTTTCTGACACTACCATCATACTGGTCCAGGCCCTTATCACTTCACACCTGGATTATTGAAATACTGTTGATTGGTCTCCCTATCAGAAGTCTCTCCCCACTCCAGTCCATACTCCACTCAGCTTTTTGTTCTATCAGGCTTATGAGGGAACCCCTCCTCCAACCTTCCTCCCAATAGAGGATGGAATCAAGGTGTTTCTTCTCCCAGCATCAAGGACTTTGATGCATAGGCAGAGTCCCAGGAAGGTTCTCCTTTGAAAATTCTGCCACCCACCCAGATATGTTATCTTGGTAGCATAAGGGATGGTGCCAATGTTGGAGGTAGGAAGGCTTGAGTCTGAATCTTGTCTTAATCACTAGCTAACACATACCTCCCACAGTCATCGTGAGAATAACACAAGATTTGCGATTGTTTGTCTTTCTTTTTGAAGAGGACCAGTGACATCACAGGGTGATGTTTTGACTTGCATGTGAATTGGATTTAAGTGAGGCAGAATGCATAAAGTTGTCTGCCTCACTCTCTCTTCCTGAGTCATTGAAGTCCAATGGCAAGACAGTCACGACAGTTGGTGATGGCCCAGGATATAGTAAATGACCTTGATGTCTTTGATGTTTGACCAAGCTCTAAGTGCTCCAAAGCACTGTCTGCTTTAGCTATCTTCATGGCTATTGGAACAAATTGTTCTCATCCATCCATCCCATGAGAGGAGTCTTCACATGGTTGGAGTAGACATCACACTAATTTACTGATAGGTTTGAGGCCTATCAGTTACCCTCCACCTGGTTTAACCTGTCTGCCAAGATGGTTTTAGCAGGGTGTGGGCACTGCACATGCTGCACCTTCTTGGAGTCACAAATGAGAGTTGGTGGACACCATAGGACACCATAGGTGGATGAACAGTCCTAAAAAAGGTTTGGAAAGCTCTCACACCAGAGGTGCTTGTCCTCCCTGAGTATAATGCGAATCAGCATTGTCTAACGCAAGATTTGAAGCACTATATGAATGTTTGTCATTCAGTCATTTTTCAATCATGTCCAACCAATTTGGTATTTTCTTGGCAAAGATACTACAGTGATTTGCCATTTCCTTCTCCAGCTCATTTTACAGTTGAGGAAACTGAGACAAATAGGATTAAGTGATTTGCCTAGAGTCACCCAGTTAGTAAATGCCTGAGGCCAGATTGAACTCAAGAAAATAAATCTTCCTGACTCCAGGCCCAACACTCTATCCACTTCACCACCTAGCTGCCCACATATAAATGCTAGCTATTATTCTTGTTAGAGACTGCCAAGTAGTATAGTGGCTAGTGTACAGGGTCTGGAGTCAGAAAGACCTCAGTTTAATTTTGGTCTGGGGCACTTCATAGATATGTGGCCCTGGAAAAGTTCCTTAACTTCTGTTTACCTCCATGTCTTCAACTAAATGAGGATAACCCACCTCACAGGGTTGTTACAAAGATCAGAGATGATACTTTAAAAACATTTAGCAAAATATCTGGCACATAGTAAGTACTTAATAAAAGCTTCCTTCTAGCTTTTCTTCCTCCTTTCATGACCCCAGGTAAACCATTTAACTTCTCAATTTCAGTTTTCTCATCTGGGAAATGCGGGTGACATTAGCTAAAAGTTACCTTGAAGGGTTGTTCTGAGAATTCAGTGCGATGACAGATATCAGTACCTTGGGAAATGTTTAAAGCCCTATGTAAATATCAGTGGCTGTTGTGACGATTCCCATCATTACTATAGTTCAGTCATCTAGTAGAAGAGATAGTAGGGTGAGTGTTCCAGGGGAGACTTTTCACTCTCCTTAAAAGCTACACTACTTCTATGGGACCTATTCTGCCTAACCCTGGGGCCAGTCCTGGAAAAGAAGGTATCACCGTAGCAAGGAACCATGAAATCTTTCAGCTTTGTGCGACATCCAAGAATACAATACAGGCTGAACATAATGGACAGCACAGAGGAAGAGGGACCTGTGCCATGGTTCTCTGCTAATTAATGACAATAGAACCTGTCCTGGTGAAATGAAGGTTGACTGTTAGGAAAGCTCTTTCTCAATCCTTGAAGTTATTCTTCAATGCCTGGCTAGAATGTGGCCATCTTCGGCAATCATGTGTCAAATCACTTATGATCTGCTGAAAGCTATTTTTGACCTTTCTTAAAGCTTAAAAAGAAACCACACCATCTGTTGGCTTCATCACTTAGGAACTTTTGAAGGTGGAAAGCTTCAGGATAAAGAGCAGAGGAGAAAGGCAATGGTTTTCCCCCTTGACCTTTGAAGTCATAATGCCACGTTAACTGAGCCTGAATTTCTTCTTAGCTGTTCTTATATTGGAACATTTCGGGGAATTTTATAAAGCCAAATATTTACAGAAAGGCAGGTGTTTTCTCTCTCTCTTTGGGGTGTGCATTTGCTTTCTGTATCATATCCAAAACTTTTCCTTTCCTCTCCAGGAAGAAAAGAGCAGTTTATTCCTATGATGCCCCACTGCATATAATATGCATGTATGTATATACATACCTATGTATGTGTATATATAATTGTTTTTCCTTGAACATCTTGTTCCATTGATGAAATGGTGCATTGAGCATTCCTCACAGGGTTAGAGCATCATGCATTGAGAATCCTTGGAGGTCCCTCTCATTTTACAGATGAGGAAACTGAGACCCAGAAGGTTAAATCTCTTGTCTATGGTCACATGGGTAAGAAGTCATAGAGTCAGAATTCAAGCCAAAGTTCTCACATGCCAAATGCAGAAATTTTTCTACTAGATCACATGTTAATACTTTAAGAATTCATTTTTTTATCAGCATGAGTATTTCCTCACCACAATGCATGTTTTTTGTTGTTCAGTCATTTTAGTTGTGTCCAATTCTTCATGAGCCCATTTTTCTTGGCAAGGATACAACACATAAATTGATCTCTTTATGACTTAGTAGGAGAGTCTTAGAGAATTGCTTCTGGTTGCTAAATTCATAAGTCTGAGGTGAGAATGGTGAAAAGTCTCTCCAAGTTTAGTTAGGCTTGTCTTTGGATGATGAACGTATATTCTATCTTTAACTGAGTAGGGTACTTGATGTTTTGCCAGCTTGGTAGCACTAATATAGCCTTCAAGGATCCAAAGTCACTTCTATACCTCGATAAGGTATTGGAAAAAAGACTTTTATGGAGGCCTTATCCATGGACACTTAAGAAATGTTTACTAAATTAATAAATGAATTCACTAAAGAATGAAAATCTGGAAATTTTATGTACTCAAGGACTGTTGCATGTATTTCGTTGTATCTTTACCCATGCCCTAGATCCTATCTTCCCTTGCTTCCTAGGTGACTAATCCCCCAAACATCCCTCTGTCCTCCAAACGTTTCTCTCTCTACCATCTCCTTTCCACCAGCCTGCCAAAATGGTCAGGTCTCTCTATTCTAAAACAAAAACAAAACATCTTCCAGTGACCCTGCTATTCCATCAAGCTATCATCCTACCTCTTCTCTCCATTTCATAGCATTGTCTAAAGCAAGACTTAAGGCATTGTAGAAATGTTTGTTGTTCAGCTGATTCTCATTCATGCCCAGCTCTCTGTGACCCCATTTGGTGTTTTCTTGGCAAAGATATGACAGTAGTTTGCCATTTCCTTCTAGAAAACTTCTAGAAAAAGAAGTCTGCACTGTCTCTACTTCCTCACTCCGCAATCATTCCTTAGCCTCTTTCAATTTGGGTTCTGCCCCATCAACTTTTCTTACATTATTCTTGCCAGGGTCACTAATATCCTTCTTATAATCAAATCCAAGGATTTGCTTTTTCATTTTTTCATTCGCAATAGGAGAGAGGGAAGGAAAAGGTGAGAGGAAGAGAAAATAAGTGCTTATTTTTTGAATAAGCATAAGGAAGGAGAGAGAGAGAGAGAGAGAGAGAGAGAGAGAGAGAGAGAGAGAGAGAAGAGAGAGAGAGAGAGAGAGAGAGAGAGAGAGAGAGAGAGAGAGAGAGAAGAAAATGTGTTTCATTCCACAGTGAGTCCATTGACCTCTGCCTGGAGGTGGATAGCATGTTTCAACATGAGTCCTTTGGTACTGTGGTTGGTCATTGCTTTGATCAGAGTTCTTAAGTTTTTCAAAGTTGTCTATCTTACAATGTTGTTGTTATTTTATATGTTATTGTCCTTATCTCCTCATTTCACTTTGTACCAGTTTATACAAGTCTTCCCAGATTTTTCTGGAATCACATCCTTCATATTTCTTAGAGCACAAAAGTACTCTATCACCTTCATAAACTATAACTTATTCAATCATTCCCCAATTAGTATCTCCTTAGTTTCTAATTTTTTGACACTACAAAAAGAGTTACTTTAAATATCTCTGTATACATGGATCCTTTCCCACTTTCTTTAATCTCTTTGGGGTATTGATTTAGATTTCCTGTGACTGACCCATGTAATCAAATCAATCAATATTTTACTCCTTCAAAATCAGGCAAAATTAGGAGAAGAAACTAAAATATTCAAATGAAGTATTGACTTTTCGTAGATCCTACCTTAATATTCTTCATGGTATTTCAAATTTTTATTTAGTAGTTATCACATAAAAACTTTTACCAGATTTTGATTTTGGACTTGTGATTTTGTCAGCTTGGGGAATTTGGGGGATGTCCTTCTGCCAAGTCAAATCACAATCCATCATAACTTAGGTATGGGGAGAAGTTTAGGTATCATAGATATGTCTTAAGGAATTGTCTGGGATACATAGTGGTTAAGTGACTTGTCCAGGGTCACATGGCTATCAAGAGTCAGAGGTCTAGTGTGTATAATACCAGCACTCTATCCATTAGATAGCATCATCTTTAAAATTAGTAATGGAGTAGGGAATTGGAGGAAAATTGGAAGGGATTTTTTTCGGTGGGAGGGGTTGGGGACAATAAGGAAAAACAGATCTTTTCTCCTCTTTCTCAAGAGCAAGTTAGATGATGCCATAGATAGTGTTGGTCCTGAAATCAACAAGACCTGATCAAATCAGACCTCAGATACATCCTAACTATGTGACTATGGGCAAGTCACTTAACCGTTTTCTACCTCAGTTTCTCATCTATAAAACAAGGATAATAAGAGCACCTGCTTCTTAGATGATATTTGTAAAAGTGCTTAGTATAGTAGCTGGAAGATGGTAAGCACTTAATGAAAATGCCTATTCTATTCTGTATTCCAAGCAAGAGTGAGCTTGACAGGATTAACAAAAATAACTAGGCTGTCTCCACAGAACTGAGTCAATCATTCAAAGTGAAAACAAAAACAGAAACAAAAAATATAACTTCAGTCTATTCAGAAGATCAGTACCATGTGGACAAGAGGCTAAAACCAAAGAGTGAATTGGGTGTAGCTGCTGAGACTGCCCACAGGCCACAGAATCTATTGTCAGAATTACTGACAGGCAGCCAAGGAATAAGTCATGCTCATCTCAAGGAAAGAAGTGTCAGAGGGACTGGTTAACAACGTGGTCCTCTGGAGTAGATTTGGGTTGGTTATTTGGGACTCCATGGGACGGTTCAGCCTTTAGATTGTTTTTTTGTCTCATTTTGTTTTGCTCTTAGTTACCAAACCATATGGAAAATTCTCAAGCAAACGGCAGATTTCCTTTGAAGAGTAGAATTAGTAAAGTGCCTTACACATTTATTTTACAGACATGGGGAACGAGATGCAAAGAAGTTAATTGATTTGACCAAATTCATGTAGAAGGTAAACAGAAAAGCTGGGATTTGAGTCCAGGTTATCAAATTCCAAAGCCAGAGCTCTTCTTCTGTTACTTACGACCTTAGAGAGCTACTTGAGTTACTAAAAATTTGAATGATTTCCCTGAGATCACATAGCTAGGCTACGTTAGAGGGAAAGTGTTAGATGGTGCCATTGGGTAGTATGCCAGGTTTGGGTCTTCCTGAGTTCAAACTGGCCTCAGACACTTCCTAACTGTGTGACCCTGGGCAAGTCACTTCAGCCTATTTTCCTCAGTTTCTTCATCTATAAAAGGAGCTGGCAAAAGAAATACTTACTCCACTTCAGTGCCTCTGCCAAGAAAACCCCAGGTGCGGTCATGAAGAATCAGATGCAACTGAAGACGAACAACCAAAACCAAGGGAGAAGTTGCACCTCATTCTTACTGTCTCTAAGACTGGTTCTCTGTACACTACAACATAGGACCTCTCATAGACACTTAGTAACTGATTGTCAAATTGAATTGAATCCATTTTAGCTTCTTCACAAAGTGATAGTCATGAAGAATGCCAGACCTTCAGCAGTGGCAACGAGAACATAAAATAGGCCAAAAAGTATTTCTGCAATTTGCTAAGTAGCAAATGCTACTCCATTGGCAGAAAGCTTCCACAGTGAGCCTGTTTTTCCTCTATTTTTACCATGTAACTGAATTGGTAAGTCCTTTCTAATCTGTTCACTCACAAAAGACTTTCTCTCTCTTTCCCCCAGTTATTGATTTATTCTGCTTTAACTAACACATTGAGTAGTTAAGAAGAGGGATCAAACCTGTAATTTCACCTCCCAGGAGAGAAACCTCCCTCTGCCAATGCATGTCATCACCTTCTCTGAAAATGAACAGTTAAATATGCTGTTGCTTCTTTTTTTTTAAACGCATTATCTCTTCAGTCTTTCTTATGGGAAGAGAAATTCTCTTAAGTTGTTGTATCATCCTGGAAATAAATAATGCATGACTAAAGTTTGGCATTTCTGCGAATAGAGTGCCGAGCATTCTACTGCTTCATCCTTTATGATTTCAGTCTAACGTCAGACAGTTTGTTAAAAACCACACAAAAATGTGATCTCGCAAGCTGTAGATTGATTTACACCTAGTTTCCCAGCATCTTAATAACATAAAACATGTGTCTTGCCTTCTTGGCAGCTTCTGAAACATTCTAGATTGGCCTAGACAAGGGCATTTTAGCAGATACATCTATCTAATCAGTCAACCATCCGTTCCAGGAACTGAAGAAGAAAGGTACTAGAGAAACATGTAAGCCTCTATGAAGAAATCTGGGGAAAATAGGATCATTTCTTTGAGTCTGACCCACTCCCTTCACCCTGCCCTTGCCCCTACTACCTTAAAGGAAAACACTTGGAAATTCAACCATTTAATTGAAACCACAAAAGATCAATAAATAGCACAGTCATTCTGAAGCTTCAACTTTACCAAAAAGGTTTATCTTAAATAACTGATCTGTATTCTTCCAAGCAGTTTTGTTCCTGATCTGATGAATGAGTAATGTTCTCAGAGGGTAAGAGCCGTGCCCACACCCTTATGCTTTCTCTTTCCTGTTTACCTCTTCATGCTTCTCTTGATTCTTGTATTTGAAAGTCAAATTTTTCTATTCAACTCTGGTCTTTTCGCCAAGAATACTAGAAAATCCTCTATTTCATTGAATGACCATTTTTTCCCCTGGAGTATTAAACTCAGTTTTGCTGAGTAGGTGATTCTTGGTTTTAATCCTTGTTCCTTTGACTTCTGGAATGTCATATTCCAAGTCCTTCAATCCCTTAATATAGAAGCTGCTAGATCTTGCTTTATCCTGAATGTGTTTCCACAATGCTTGAATTGTTTCTTTCTGACTGCTTGCAATATTTTCTCCTTGACCCGGGAACTCTGAAATTTGGCTACAACATTTCTAGGAGTTTTTCTTTTCAGATCACTTTCATAGGGGTGATTGGTGGATTCTTTCAAAACTTATTTTGCCCTCTGGTTCTAGAATATCAGGACAGTTTTCCTTGATAATTTCATGAAAATAATATCTAGGTTCTTTTTTTGATCATGGCTTTCAGGTAGTCCCATAATTTTTAAATTGTCTCTCCTGGATCTATTTTCCAGGTCAGTTGTTTTTCCAGTGAGATATTTCACATTGTCCTCTATTTTTTCATTCTTTTGGTTTTGTTTTGTAATTTCTCAGTTTCTTATAAAGTCATTAGCTTCCATCTGCTCCATTCTAATTTTGAAAGAACTATTTTCTTCAGTGAGATGTTGAACCTCCTCTTCCATTTAACTAATTCTACTTTTTAAAGCATTCTTATCCTCATTGGCTTTTTGGACCTCTTTTGCCATTTGAATTAGTCTATTTTTAAAAGTGTTATTTTCTTCAGCATTTTTTGGTCTCCTTTAGCAAGATGTTGACTTGCTTTTCATGATTTTTTTGCATCACTCTCATTTCTCTTCCCAATTTTTCCTCCACCTCTCTTATTTGATTTTCAAAATCCTTTTGAGCTCTTCCATAGCCTGAGACCATTACATATTGATTTTGGAGATTTTGGATGTAGAAGTCTTGATTTTTATGTCTTCTTCTGATGGTATGCATTGTTTTTCCTCACCTGAAAGGATGGAAGAAAATACCGATTTATTTAGTCCTATGTTTTCCCCTTTTTGGCACTTTCCCAACCTGTTACTTGACTTTTTGAGTCCTTTGTCAAGTGGAGGGTACACTCTAAGGACCTGTAAGTTCTCAGTTCCTCCAAGGTGACACAATGAAGGGAGAGGAGTTTACTCCTCTCCTGGCCTGTGCTCTGGTCTAAAAGCAACCACAAGCTTTTCTGATGATGATCTGTGAGTAGAATTTACTCCCCAGAGCCTCCACCAGCTCCACCATGCCAGTGCTCCTCCTCACCCCAGGACTGCCACTCAGGTCTGAGACTCAGATCAGCTCATCAATTCCCCCAGGGTTTTTAGGCTGAGGGCTGGAAAAATGGATGCTGTGCTGCCACCTCCCTGAGCCCAGAGATAGGGCTGGACCCTGCTCCCTCCTCACCCAGGTGAAAGAGCTTTCTCACTGACCTTTGAAGCTGTCCTTGGTGTTTGTGGGTTGAGAAATCTGGGAACCACAACTGCTTCCTGGGATTCTTCAACCTAAATCCTGCTCCAGTCCTGTCCCTGCTGAACCATGCAACCAAGTCTAGGCTGCACTCTGTGGGCTGTGCTCAGCTCCATGTCCCATGTGATAGACCTTTCCTGTCAGCCTTCCAGGCTGTCTTGGACTGGAAATCTCTTTCATTCTGTCGTTTTGTGACTTCTGCTGCTATAGAGTTTGTTTAGAGCCATTTTTTACAGGGTTTTTTTATGGTCTATGGGAGGAGAGCGGCAGCACATCCATCCTTCTACTCTGCCATCTTGGCTCCACCCCCAAAACAAGATATTTTTAAAATGCTCAACACCCTGTCTGGCACACACCAAGAGCTAAATGCTAGTTATTTTTATTATTGACATTGTTGTAAATTACCAAGCTAGTTAGAAGTGGATTTATTCCAAAGTGGAGGAACCATGGCATTCAGCTAACTCTGCTAAAAAGGAACCACCTGGGGGGAAAGGAAAGTTCTTCGATCTGACTTCAGCCTTGCTCTTCACTCTCTTTGGTCCCCTTTGGCCAGAGAAGGACCTTGATGGTTCTGAAGAATCTCAAGGATGCTAGACTTCTCTCCTCTTCTCTTCCTATCCATGGCCTACTCACATTCCCAGAATAGCTAACAGCAGTGTCTGTACCAGGAGCTAAGGACTGATAGACACCAATTCACCATGATTAAAGGGAACATCTTGAGCATACCTTGAATGGGAGTAAAGAACTTCAAGGACTCAGATTGCCACATGTGCTCTCTAAGTTTGAGCCCACTTATCCCTGAACTCTGTATATCCTTGTGGGAGAATGGGTCACAGTCTTTATGGGAGAATGATCTGTATCAACCACTCTTCCTATCCTACCTTAATAAGTATCCCTTTCTAAAAGCTACTTAAGGCTGAACAGTCTTGAAGACAAGCATGCCAGTTGAGACTAAGGTTAATGGCATTAGAGAATCACTCCCCAATTCCACAGAGTATTTCTAGAATCCTGAGAGGGAGATATAGCAAAGTCTTGGGGGATGTGACTCTTCAATGGAAGTGAGAATTGGACTAATAATCCTTAGAACTTATGTGAGCTAAAAGAGGAAAAGGAGAAATGACATTCTCCTGAAGTCCTTCCTTGCATGGCCAAGGAGAGAGCTTGGTATCAGTCCATGCTTAAATTTAAGGTGATTGTCCTCGAGGACCCTTTTTATCTTCTCTCCATTGTGTGATCAACTTCTCTGTGGTAAACATTCAGAATGCAGGAAAAAACTAACATGTTTATATGGAGACAAAACTCCTATAAATGTATTAACAGAAAACAAACAAGATTTAAAGAGAGTAGGTTTTTCCAAGGGTAGGAATGCCAGCTGTCCAGGCAGCAATGAAGCTCAGGAAAGAAAGGAGAGAGGAGATAACTTCACTATTTTCCGTGGTAGAGCAAACAGGTACATCCGGAAAAACGGCAAAATGGGCACGAGTAGATCATTCCTTAAAAGATCTTCTAGACAAAGTCCCCACTGATTATGATTATATTTAGTTCATATATATTTGCACCATCAACTCACTATTATCCTTCTTTCTCCTCTGCCTTCTGCCTCCCATAATCCTTCAGTCTCTACTTCCAGCTGGGGAACCTACACTTTCCATCAGCCCCTTTCACTGATAAGGAACTACATTTGAAAAAGAGAGGATAGACCCAAAACCTAACTCCGTAGTTAAAGTATTCTTCCCTTAGAGTGTACAAGCCTTTCACCTTCAGCCTCATCTATGCTAAAATGATCAGTCAGACCAGAGAACGCATTAAAAAAAAAGCGGATTGTTGGATGAACTTGAGGAGATATACTACTTTGAACACTTGAGCAATTAGCCCTATGTTGACAGTGGCCATTGACATGTTGTCAACTATGTTGCTAACAAGTAGATAGAGCATTGAGCCTGGAGTCAGGAAGACCTGAGTTCAAATCCAGCTTTAGGTACATCCTAGCTGTGTGACCCCAGGCAAGTCACTTGGCCTCTGAATCGCTGACAAAATGGATCCACTAAATGGCAAACCGCTTCAGTATCTTTGCCAGGAAAACCAAACATGGGGACACAACTGAAATGACTGAACAACAAAACAGCAATGGTCATAGAAATACCATCTACCTTGGAAATGGGGAGAGGAGAATGGTACAGCAGCTTCATTCTTGAAATCATGTTAAAGAAAATTATTGACAGGTAGAAGACACAGATAATTTCCTGTCACTTTGTGTTTAAAGATTACGCAGAAATAAATTGGCAAAAAACCAAACAGATCCAGAACTTATCTTTTAAAAGTTAGTCTGTGGATAGTTGTTTATAAAGACCAAATCCTGAGGAGGAAAATATTACCCACACCCTTTGGTGAGCCAGTGGAAAGAGCACTGGTTGTGGTGCTAGATTTTAAGCCTCACTTTTGCTACTTAATACCTGTGTGTTCTTGGGCCAATCATTTAATCTCCTAGAGCTTTGATTTTCTCATTTGTAAAATGAGGGGGCTCGATTCGCTGGCTTTGATCAGCCCTTCCACTTTTTCATCTTTGATCTTGTGATCGATCCCAAGATGTCTTGAGTGATAAATATTTTTACTTCCGTTGTTGTTTATGACCCTACTTGGGGTTTTCTTGGCAAAGATAGTGGAGGATCATTTCTTTCTCCAGCTCATTTTACAGATAAGGGAACAGACAAAGGAACTGATAAGGGAACCAGATTAAGTGACTTGCTCAGGTTCACACAGCTATGAAGTGTCTGAGGCCTGATTTGAATTCAGATCTTTCTGGCTTTAAGGCTAGTGCTCTATCTACTGCTCCTTTTTTAATTACAGCAGCTCTTAAAACTCATTTACAGAGTCATAGATCTGAAATCACAGAGCCTCAAAGGACTGGAGTAAAGTTGACTTGGCATGTCAACACTGCCTTTCTCCACCTGGGTAAGTC